>JASDQU011314736.1:7137-24558 GCA_032191745.1 Picea mariana | reverse complement strand
ATACAAATATAACACTAGAAATTTAATAATTTAGTATCTAGGGCTTAATAAGGGGTTTTATACATAACATGGGGTTTTGTCTAGGGCTTAACCATGGGTGTTTTTGCAAGAATAACTCATATTCCCATGTCGCATCTTCCACTGGTAGGTTCTTCCATTTGACGAGGTACTTTGTAATTGCTCGATTTCTCAACTGCTTAATCCTTGTTTCATGGATTTTTTCTAGTTCTAGTATGATGTTCCCTTCTTCATTAATCTTTGGTAAAATATTTTGGACTGGGAATATGGAGACAACTCCAATTTGTAAGCCATACTTCCAATCCTTTGCAAAACCTCACAGGGGACATAATATCTGGGTGTTAATTTATTTTCCTTATTTTGTTGGTTGAGGGACATATATTTATATGGTTGTATCCTTAGAAATACCTAATCCCCCACTTCAAATTCCCTTTCACTATAATGTTGATTTGCTTGTTGTTTCATCCTATTTTTTGCCATAACTAAGTTGTCCTTCAATAGTTTGAGAACCTCTTGTTGGTTCCCTATGTGGTCCTCCACTGCTTAAACCTTCGTAGTCCCTTTCAAGGGTGATGTGATGGATGGAGGATGATATCCATAAAGTTCTAGAAATGGGCACATTTTATGAAGTATGGAAGGATGTGTTGTACCATCATTTCACAAAGTAAAACCATTTGACCCATTGTGTATGTTTATCATATTCAAAGCAACAAAGATATCCTTCTAGACATTTATTCACAAACTTTGTTTTCCCATTGGATTGAGGATGGTAAGATGAGTTGTGAGCCAATTGAGTACCCAAACAAAAAAACAATGCAGTACAAATATTTCCAGTGAAAATTGGATCTATGTCACTTACAATAGTCTTGGGGACTCCATGTAGCTTTTGAACTATTTCAATTAATGTTGTGGCTATTGTACTTTCCTTAAAAAGATGAGAAAGAGAGAAAAAATTGGCATACTTTTTCAGTCGACCCACTACTACCATGATGACATTATTTCCTTCATATTTGGGTAAACCTATAAGTGTTGGGGAATAGGTTGGAACCTGTTATGAAACAGATAGAAAATTATGCAGATAATCGAAGAGGAATAAAAATATTCAAAGGTAGAGGTGGTGTCTAAATATACCATTACAACACTTAATCAAAGTGCATTTTGATCAGAACATCACAATGCATATTGAACCTTGATATTTCCATATGATATTACTTTGATCACTTGATCACTTGATGATAATGATGCATGGGGTTTGTTGTTTATATCCTCAATATCTAACCAACTTCCAATAAAGCAGGAAGATATTTTCCACATACAACTGTCGATTTTTTTATAGTTAAATCCATCAAATCTGTGTTATCTAGTCAACTCTACAAGGATACTCAACCTGACCGACTATCCATTCAACTTGTAGTTGATTGTTGGGTTGGTTGATCCACAAACTGACTATCTTTGACTATTGGTAGACAGTCTGACCAACAAGCATGTCGAAACTTGACTAACTGATGTAGAGTTCTATTTGATCACCCAAATGACTGTATCCAGATGTAGGTTGACCGCTCGACCAACTAAATCCAGGAGAAATGTGATGAACCATCAATTATTTATGTTCCAACACCACCCCCGCCCCATCAGCACACGTCTCTGGAGACTCAGGAGGTGAAATAACATCATCATGACACCCCCCCATAATTGCATCTTCATGAAGCCCAAGCATCATACGTAACTGCATAAATATATCTTCAACTAAAGGTTTACTGAAGATATCAACAACCTAATCAATTGTTCTGCAATATTCAAGAGAGACAATGTTATCATGAACCAACTGTCTCAAATAGTTAGCATGGAGCTCAACATGTTTCATCTTAGTGTGGGTAATAAGATTGTCAACAACCTATATGGCACTTTGATTGTTATATTAGATTGTAGTCAAGGTATAAACATGAAATCCAAGTTATCTCAGAAGTTGGTGGATCCAGAAAACTTCAGTACTTGCTTGAACGACACCAAAATATTCTTCTTATGTAGATGAAAAAGAGACTACCTTTTGTTTCTTACACAACCACACCAACAATACAGTGCTAAAGAAAAACACATAGCAAGAAGTGGACTTCCAATCATCACTGTCACCAACCCAGTCGGAGTCAGTGAAGTCGACCATTGAATTTGAACTTTGAAAATATTTGATACGAAAATGAGTGGTACCCTTGAGATAGCACACAATTCATTTGATTTCTTTCCATTGGATTTATTTGGGGTTCTACATAAACCGCTAAACCACGCTAACAATGAACGAAATGGAAGGTCTATTATGAGTAAGATAGATAAGACTGTTGACCAATTTTCTTGTAGCATTGAATTGAAGTGTTTGACAAGACTGCCGACCAAGTGTAGCATTGAATTGAAGTGTTTGACAAGTTTTGGTGAGCTTTACTCTAGATAGGAAAGGAGTAGCACAGGGCTTACAATTATCCATATTAAAATGTGTCAAAATATCCATTACATATTTAGATTGAGAGATAAAAAAAAAAACATCACATAGTGGTAATACTTGAAGACCCAAAAAATAATGCAGAGTACCAATATTAGTCATGTCAAAGGAGTCAACAAGTTGTTTATTCAATCTAAGAATGAGATCAATATTATTTCTAGTAATGAATAGGTCATATACATATACAACAACAATCAAAATGTCTCCTTTGGTATGGAGTACATATAAGTTGGGATAAAATTCACAATGTTTGAAACCAAGTTGAAGAAATAAAATTTTGATCTTAGCATACCAAGCTCGAGAACCCTGCTTCAAACCATAAAGTGACTTATTGAGTAAACAAATCAAGTTAGAATTTTTCACAAAACTAGGTTGTTGTTCCATGAAAATTTCTTCATATATGCCTCCATGAAGAAAAGTACTCTTCACATCCATCTAATGGATTTTCCATCCAAAATGAACAACAAGGGAAAGCATCAATCAAACAGAGTTAATCTTTGCAATAGGGGAAAAGGTCTCAGTGTAGTCGATACCTTCTTGTTGATAAAATCCCTTCTCAACCATGCATGCTTTATGTCTCTCAACAATACCTTTGAAGGTAAGTTTGGTCCTGTAAACCCATTGAAACTTCACAAATTTTTTTCCTTACAATCGGGAAACTAAGTCCCAAGTGTGATTCTTCAATAAATAATCAATTTATATTTGCATAGCCTGCTCCCATTTAGGTCATCCTTGAGCATCTGAGTAGGAAATAGGATTAGAAGTTTAAAGTACACGAGTCAACAAGGAAACACTGGCATGTTTCTTTTGACTTCGAGTTTTTGATCTGAAGGAAACATCACTAACATCAGCTCCAACAACTTCAATTGTATATGAAGCGCATATGGTAGAGAAGAAACATGTGAACTAGTGTTAACTACAATAAGTCGATCAAAATTCGGAACAATTTTAGTCCATGAAGAGGGAGGACCAATGGAAACGAAGATCAATGGACCAGTCGACTTGAATTTTGATGGTTGAGTCGAAATAAGAAAATATTTCAATTGTTCAGTTGAATGACTAAAAAGAGGAGCAGGAGAACTAGTGTCAGAGACAACATGAAAGGGATCATCTTGTTGCAATATAGAAGAGGTATTCAAAAACTTGATGCCACAATACTTCTCATCAAACCATACATTTCATATGATGATGATTTTCCATTTGACGGGATTAAACGGTTAATAGGATTTTGACTCTTCAGAGTATCCCATCGTGATGCAAGCATGACTCTTTGCATCCAACTTATTTTTTCAATAATCATAAATATGAACCCATGAAATACATCCAAACACATGGAGGTGGAAAATTGAAAACTTTTTTCCACAATATTGTTCGACTTGAGTGATGGGAGGAAAAACTTGAGTCAGTATGCGATTGAGCAGATAGTTTGCACAATATAGTGCTTCAGCCCAGAAGTGAGGAGGAAGATCTTTGTCCTGCGAAAGAAATCTATCCATTTATACTAACATCTGGTTCTTACATTCTACAACTCCATTCTTCCGAGGTGCATGAGGAACCGACTATGACCAATAAATACCATATCGAACCATGTATACTTCAAAAGGTCAATTTACATACTTACCACCATTGTCTGATCTCAGGCACTTAATGGGTCATCCACATTGCATTTCAGTAAAGGCTCTAAACTCCTTGAACTTTTCAAAGAAAATATTTTTATTCTTTAGAAAATAAACCCATGTGAAACAAGAGAGATCATCAATGAAAGTCAAAATATACCTTGCACCTGCCAGGGAAGGTAGATTGATGAAGTAGACATCACTGTGAGCCATATCTAGTAGGTTATGTGATCACCACACTTTTCCATAGTCAAATAGTGTCTCATGATGCTTTCCAAGTACACATCCTTTACAGACTCCTTCAAGGGGGAACACTTTAGGTAAACCATCAACTATTTTTTGAGTTTTTGTTGGTTTGGTGTTTTGACTATTTTTCCAATGGCCAAATCCTTTTTGCATGCAACAATTATACATTCTATGCTCTTATTTAGCCATTTTTAAAGGGATTATCGAGATTTATGCATCAATTCACCATGGAATCACACGAGGTATGTATAATCATTGTTTTGTAATAGTTTTATGATTAATTCATCTTCAGTTGATTGATTATAATGATCTAACGTTTCCTGTTTTCTTGCAACAGGTTGAAATTGTGACCCGGCCTTCCATCTAGTCCCTCATCCAGTTCTTCATCCAAACCTCCATCTGTCACTCCATCCGGCACTTAGAGCACAAGGGAGTTGGCGGTTAGCACATCGACAGGCTTTGATGGATGAATCAGGGACGTGGGTTTTATTCTCACTCATTCCCTCCAGCTATGGAGCTCGACGCATCTAGAATTGGGTAGTTGCAGCGGCCGCTAAGTGGAGAGCACGAGGTTGTTAAGCAAAGATGCCTTATGTTAAAACGAATTTAATGAAATTACTATTTTTAGAAAGTGTCGACCCTTCCAGTGGTCAACCTCTCAAACTCTGTAATAATCTATAAATATTGTTGTCTATGCCACGAAGAAAGACATGAATTTTATTTTATACACAAACATTATCTCCATTTTGTTGTATACTTTGTTTTTAATGATCAATGCCAATGTTGTGTTAACTTAGTGACTGTGTTTTCCTGTTGAAGTATTTCCATGACCTTCTGGGGGGGCACCAATGGTCTGGGTAGTTGTTTATATCAGTATATATATTTGCATATGTATAATTTCATTTCATATATCATTTCGAAGTTGCTTGTTTAAATTCCATTCACAATGTATATCTTTTTAATTTCAGATTTCTTGTCTAATTCACATCCATGTATATCTTCTCTAATTTGAAGATCATTTTCTGAATTGTGTGTGTCACAGAGTATGTGTGGATGTCCATGGTTACTTCTTGATATTTAGACTCTTAAAATTTTGTTTGCAGGTTGTAGTTCACTTGTGTAGAAGTTGTTTAATTATGTTGTCATGTATTTTTCTCCCTAGCTGTAAATCACTCTGCAGAGTACTAATTTAGATAGTGTTTATTTATTAAGTTGTAATTTCAAATACTCTCTGTAGGTTTGCTTTATTTTGTAATTTTTCTTTTAGCATCAGCATGATAGGATAGAAGTGGATTTTGAGTTATGATTTTCAGTAGCATCTTACTTGATTTTGAGTATGATCTTCAATGGTAGCTTAGTTAACTTTAGGTTATGATTTTTAATGAAATCCTAGTTAAGAATTTGAATTATGATTTCTAATTAGCATTAGTTATGAGTTTGTAGGTTTGCAGAGAGTATTTTCAATGTTACCTTAGTTATGATTTTGAATTAGGATTTCTGATTAAGTGCTAATTATGAGTTTCTAGATTTGTTGAAATTAGTGATTTTGAACAGAGTACTTTCCAATATTAGTGTGATAGAGAAAATGATTGATGTTGAATATCTTATGCACAATTTTTAAAGATCATATGGATTCCAACAACATCTAATGTTGCTTTTATGATGGAAAAACTTTCTATAGACTACCTTATCCATACTTTGCATTTCTCTGCAGAAGTTAGCATTGAGTTAATTCCACTTGAATTGTCATTAGTAGTTATATGCCATCGTGATGTCATTCGTCATCGTAGACACAATCATCACATTTGAATGTCGTCACAACACTCTTGCTTTCAATTAGGTATATTAGTTTTTATTCTATGCAAGATAGAAATAATTGTGAGTTTTTATTTTAAGAATAGAGTTCACTTGTAAAGATAGTTTTGACAGATTATTTTTTTACTTGCTTACTTGCTTGTTCATTTAGAGGTAGATTAAATAGCTCAGAAATAGATTAGTTTTTATTTTCCAGAGATAGATTGAATAGATAGATTAAATAGTTTAGAGATAGATTACTTGTTATTTTCTTATTTAGAGATAGATTAAATAGTTCATAGTTCTAGAATTTCTTAAAACTCATTAGTTAAAGGTTGCTTTGTATATTTAGCATAGAGTATGTTGTTTGAATAGATTTTAAAAGTCATTTTCTAAAGTAGAATTGTAAATTGAAAAGAGTGTTGATCCCTAGGGTAAACCATGTCCTTAGCTAGTCAATCTTTCCATTAACTTTTCTTTCTGCCTTGGCTCATACTGTGCCACAACTCTAAATTTACTTACCAGGGGTTGAAAATTTAATTGAGGGATTTAGTACATATAGAATACCCATCATTTTTGGCGTCATTGTTGGGGAGTTGTCTTAAGGTAGAAAATAGTTAGGAAGTAGATCATTTCTAAACATTAGCACTATTTTAGTGGTGGGGGAAGTTTAATACGAGAGGTAAGAACTTGGACATATGTTATAGCAGGTTCCCCCAAACCCAATGGTAGTTTTTCTTTTTGTATTGCTTTCATGAAAAAACCTAGGGACCCAAAGGGAAGACATATCAAAACCAAACCAAAACTTCCAATCAAGGTTCCTTCTAACCTTTTTGGAGGAAGGAACACTCCTCCCATAAACTTCACAGAACGATACCAAAAATAGGGGTTAGCTCAACCCAAAGAGCTAAATAAGTCTCTGAAGGGACCAAAACTGGGGAAACTATAGAGCAGAAAATTGAAAAATCAACAGTAGTGGGACAGGAGGCAAGACCACTCAAGCCCTCATCAGAACCACCCAACACAACCTTTTTCCTTTTCACCACCATCAGGGGACTCTAACTTTGTAGATATCATCGACCTTGAACAAGTGAATGCTCTTTTTGATAGTTCAACCAATATAATTGTATCCCAAGTTGAAACAACAACTTTGGCACCAATAGTTTCAACAGGCTCGAGTAAAGTCCCAGACATCCAAATAGTAGATAAATCTTCCTATCAAAGGGATACCCTTCCTGGAAAAGAACCTTGGGACACTTTGTTATCTTCAAGGATAAAACCATTCAAGTATTCTCTCTTTGGGAATCAAATCAATATGGATGATCAGGAGGATCACAACCATGTGAGACATGATGAGGGAGAGGAAGATGGAAACCAAATAGAAACCACCTTTGGGTTTCCAATTTTGGATACCACACAAAATGTCAACATGAAGAACATTCCACTCTCTGCATTGCCCACCTTTTATGGTAAGAGAAGGGAAGACCCATATACCTTCCTATTTGAGTTTGACAACTTGTGTAGAAGCTACAACTACTTGCAAGATGCCCATAAATTAAAACTTTTTCCTATCACTTTCAAGGATTCTGCACTAAGATGGTTCATGGGGTTAGGAGAGTCCAATATTAGGTCTTGGGAAGACATGAAAGTTATATTTCTTAAGAAATACCAAGACTACTGCAAATACAAGGATTCTCGTAATGGTATTTTTAAAATTCAACAATTAGAGGACGAGAGTCTCGAAGATTACATGGAACGGTTTGTTTATACCTCACTGAAATTGAAATACCATGACCTTCCAGATGATGCAGTCAGGACTCTTTTCCTTAAATGAATTTTGGAAGAATATCTAGAGACACTTAACCTGATGGAATCAGGTGACATATCCCATAACCCATTCACTGAAATATGTGAAATGTGTAGAAATTACTCGAGGAGTAGGGCCAAAAATGGGAAGAGTGTTCGGGATCCTTATAGTAGAAACCTAAAAACTATTAGTTTAGGTGGTATCAAAAGGGTAGAGATAGAAAACCTATTGGATAACTTCAAAATTGATATCATAAGTACAATAGGTTCCCAGTTGGACACCCTAAATATTAAGAAGAAACATGAGGAAGAGAATGCAACAATGTGCATATTTTTTCCAAGGTGCAAGAGGAAGCATTCCTCAAGGGAGTGCCCATTAGACAACATTTTAGTTTGTGGCTTCTATACTGAAGACCACCCAAATGAAAAATTCTCATCACTGCCCAGTTTATTATCCATTTACAGAAGTGGGGATCCTGTGGAATCTTCTTATGCACCTAGGAGGCCATGGCAGCCTAGGAATCAGCCTACATACCAGGATCTACCACCTCAAGTTCCACCTTATTATCAAAAACCACAACAGTGGAACTCACCAAATTAGAAAAAATGGTGTACACAGTATGCTTCACACCACCCTCGGCTACAAGGATGGACATGAGGGAATACCCAAGGAAACACTAAGGCTCCACCTGTTCCTATTCCCACTCATCCTTACCCACAATTTCCACCAAACATCCAACAAATTTTGCCAGGTTTTGTTCCCCCACCATTACCTCCTATTCCACAACAACCCCAACAATACCAGAATATAATCTCCCCAAGACCAACATTATTACCAGCACAATTGGTTCCCAATTTGAATAACAAACCAACTCAACCTCTTCACAATGTTGAGCTGCAAACCTTCCTGACATATGTTATCTCTCATGTTCCATTACATGAGATTCAACTAAGGTCGGGAAAAATTCTGGATAGACAAAGGCCTTCAGTAGTTATCTGGGAAGAAGAAGAAGATGAAACTCCTGAACAGCCCACGGATGACACTAAGTGGAAAGATGTCATCATTCCTAAAGACTAGGAGCAAAATCTTCCCCAAAGTGAATCTTCGTAGATTACAAAATTCCATCCTTATCCAGAATGAATAGCAATTGAGAAACCAATGATTCGACCAGAATTTGACATTTTAAATGAATTAAATAATATATGTGTCCAAATTCCCCAGTTACAAGCCATAAAGGACATTCCAATTTATAGAAAGGTGGTTAAAGAATTGTGTATCAAGAAACTAGGTAGGAAACATAAAGACCCTCCAACAATACATTTAATAGGAGAATTGTTTGAATACATTTCAGATTAGCCTAGGGTCACAAAGTATACAAACCCAGGGAACCTCGTAGTAACAATAACCATTAATAAGGTTCCCATCGAAAATAGTCTCATAGACCCAGGGGAAGCCATCAATGTTATGATTGTTACTACCTTGGAGGAATTACAGTTGAAACCCCTCCTTAGACCTACCCAACTATTTTGGAATTAGCATATAAGACAAAAGTTATACCTGAAGGAATCTTGGATGATATCATAGTTACATTAGCATCATGGGAATATCCAGTATACTTTCTTGTCATTCATTCAAAGGATCCTGCTAAAGTGCATCTCTTTATCTTGGGAAGACCTTGGTTGGCCACAAACAATGCATTTATTGGTTGTAGAGAAGGAGAAATGACTATCTCTAATGGACTTTATATATAGAAGCTTACCATATACCCACCAGCTCAACCTATTATGGAGAACCTATGGTGGCTTGAATGTCTATATGAGAATGAGAATTGGGAAGAGATCGTGTTTCCAAGTGATCATTCCTGGGCACTTCAGGAGCAAACAACGGAAAATGTTCTAAATCAATTTATTTCTGCAATCACATGTGTTGATTTTCCATAATATTTTCCCCAATTTGAGTACATGTTTGGTGAATAATTTTAGGAAAATTTGGACCCATCAAATTTGTTTTCAACATCTTTTATTTTTGAGATAGATGAATCTTCCATATCTTATACCATGCCTTATGAGATTAGTCCTAGGAAATTCCTACATATAAATTCCACACTAGAAGCAGATCAACAAGAACAGTTAGTAAATGTCCTTAAAGACTAATCAGGGGAATTTGCCTAGGAATATACCGATATGAAGGGTATACACCCCGAAACATGCATTCATCACATATATACCCAGGCAGAAGTAACACCTGTTAGGCAACCCCATAGAAGGATGAATCTGGCATTAAAGGATATAGTAAAGGAATAAATACATAAGCTATTGAATGCCAGTTTTATTTATCCAATCCCTGATAGTAAATGGGTATACCCGCTTGTAGTGGTTCCAAATAAAGTAATCGTAAAATGGATAATTTGTGTCGACTTCCGAGAACTTAATAAGGCCACTCTTAAGGATTATTTTCCTCTTCCCTTCATTGACCAAGTCTTGGATACCTTGTTAGGGAAGCGATACTTTTTCTTCCTTGATGGATATAGTAGATACAACCAAATTCTCATAGCACTCGAGGATCAGGAAAAGACTACTTTCACTTGTCCTTGGGGCACCTATGCCTATAGGGTCTTACCATTTGGTTTGTGTAATGCTCCTACCACATTTCAGCGAGAAGTATTAGGGATATTTGTTGACCTCATTCATCATTGTGTGGAAGTCTATATGGACGATTTTACAATATATGGTAATACTTATTAGGAAGCCCTAGATAATATAAAGAAAGTCCTTATCAAATGTCAAGAAATGAATCTATCCTTAAGTCATGAAAAGTATAAAATGTTGTTGATTGAAGGACTATTCTTAGGGCATCATGTTTCATTTGAAGGGATTAAAGTGGATCTTGCTAAGGTTGAGGTAATCGTAAAACTTCCACCTCCAAAGACTCAAAAAGAGGTAAGAAGCTTTCTTAAACATGTTGGATACTACAGACGATTTATTGAGAATTTTACAAAGATTGTTGCACCAACGTTTGGATTGCTTACAAAAGATGTTGATTTTCTTTGGGTTGGCCAATGTCAAACTGCCTTTGAAACTCTCAAAGCTAAATTATCTGAGGCACCAGTTCTTAGGGGACCCAATTGGGCCCTTCCATTTCACATATCCTCTGGTGCCTTTGATACTGCAATAGGAGGATTATTAGGAAAAAAAGAAGACCAACAGTACTATGCCATTTACTTTGTGAGTAAGAACTTGTCCCTTGTCGAATTAAACTATACAGTTACCGAAAATGAATTCTTGGCAGTTGTCCACGCCATTAATAAATTATGTCATTATATCACAGGATATGAGGTATGTGTACATACATAACACTCTTCCATTAGATTTCTCATGAATAAACCCATTACCAATGGTCGAGTAACTAGGTGGCTCTTGTTATTACAAGAGTTCAATATCACGTCCTTGACCGACCTGAAAAAGAGAACTTAGTAGATGATTTTCTCTCGTGCATTAATCGTGAGGGTGATAGTATTCATGTTGATGATAGTTTTCCATATGAGAATCTATTTTCCCTCTTCGTAAATACCCCATGGCTTGCAGACATGGAAAATTATTTGGCTACTAGAAAGTTACCAGCTCATTTGTCACCTCATGAAAAGCGTCGAATTATAACGCAAAGTGCTAACTACTCATGGGTTGGCCATGGTCGTTTTTCGTACTAGAACAAGATTTATTATTTGTAGATGTGTCTGGGAAGATGAGATACCAGAAATCCTACGAAGTTGTCATGATGGACCATGTGGTGGACATTTTTTCGACAAACGTACAACATATAAGGTTTTGCATTCAAGTTACTATTGGCCTAACATTTTTAAGGATGTTGCCAAATATGTGAGAAGTTGCGATAATTGTCAGAGGATAGGAAGACCCACATCAGCTGATGAAATTCCCTTGCGTGCCCAAGTTATGATAGAACCTTTTAAGAAATGGGCCCTTGATTTTGTGGGACCAATTTCACCCATGTCTCGTCAGAAGAATTATATTCTGGTTTGTACAGATTATGTCACCAAGTGGGTAGAGACAAAAGCCTTGTTTAGGGCTACCGAAAAATCTATTTTTGAATTCATTTATGAAGACATCTTGACCCGCTTTAGTGTTCCTCATGAGATTGTTACAGACCAGAGCACACAATTCACTTCTAAGTTGATGAAGGAATTAATGGAAAAATATGGGATCAAACATTGTAATTCTTCTCCATATCACCCACAAGATAATGGCCAAGTAGAGTCAACAAACAAAGTTTTGGAAACTATATTAACCAAAATTGTCCAATTAAACCATAGAGATTGGGTTGATAGACTTCCAGAGGATTTGTGGGCATATCGTACCACCTGGAGAAACACCACTGGGCATACCCCATACGAACTAGTTTATGGAAAACAAGTACTTCTACCAATTGAATTGCAAGTAAGGAATTTCTGTATTGTTGGACAATTGGGATTAGACCTAGATGAGGCACAAAAACAACGAGCTCTACAATTGAACCAATTGGATGATATTAGACAAGATGCTATCCAACAAACAATGTTAGTTCAAAGCTAGAGGAGAAAGTGGCATGCCAAATTTATTAAGAAGAAACAATTTCAACCTGGTGATTTGGATTTGTTGTTTGATTCTTGATTCAAAACTTTTAAAGGAAAACTTATCACTCGATGGTTGGCTCCTTATGAGGTAGTTACCGTGTATGATAATGGGGTTGTTAAGATAAAAACAATTGATGATGGACAAGTCTCTTTCATAGTGAATGGACATCGACTTAAACTTTACCATAGACCCATTTCCAGAGACTATTTTCTATAGGTCATGTCAACCAACAAGGCATTGGCCTTGGTGGATGGGGAAGTTTCTTCTCCCTCCCCATGTTCTTGAAACTTTTTCTGAATTCTAATTGTACATATGTAAATAATTTAAAGTGTGTTTTTGCTGATAAACAATTTTAGAGATCTCTGCAGGTATTTAATTCACCACAAGTGGACAAATTCAAGGATATAAAAAGGGAAGTATTTTACTTCGGAAGAATATGTTGCTATATTTTAACTCTATTGTCTACTTAATCATCAATTGGATAATGACTTTTTGTTATGGTTATAAATTGCTTGTTGTAAATTAACCATTTTTTTTTCAAGATTTCTATCTTGCTTTCTCTCAAGGCATCTTTAATGGAAGTTGATCATAACATCCACCACTAGGGGATATAAGGAAGTGACACCTTGTCTTATCAAACCTAGAGGTTAATCATACACAACTTCCCCAAGAAACCTGAGTGGGTGAGTAAAGTATCTTTATGAAAGAGTAGCAAGAAGGTCTGATTAGCAGTTATCCATAGAAACATCAATATAACTTTAAAAAAGAAGAAAGTGATTAGGGCTTGAAGATACTTTTATGTTCTTTTCCAATAGTACCATCCACTACACACTAAAAATGCTTGATTATACCATATATTTATATAGGTTACATCCACTTAAGTATCCCTTACATTAGGATAATCTACAAGGAATACATAAAGAAGATTCATCCTCTAACTTAAATACCATCCTAGTCCTAAATAAAAAAATTCAGAGTTGCCTCCCATCTTCTTGCAAAAAACAATCTTTATACAAAAATCTTAAAAGATGGTGAACCAGTCTCTATTGTAAAAGGGTATAAGGGGCTAACCCGTCGAGATACTGAACAGGTCTGCTAGAAGTGGGTACCGGCCTATGGTATGACTAGGTAAACCCATCGGAGTACTGAACAGGCTTGTTGGCAACGGGGCATTCTACCTAGCAAGGGTGATGATCTGACAAACAATAAATAAAATTCCTAAATCTTAAAATGTGTCCTGATGTACAGCATTACTTCTAGGCAAAGATGAAAGGAAGTATGCATGGTTAAGAAAAGGTAAATGAACTCCATCACTCTTCCATTGGGAACTAACTTTAAGACAATCCTAAAAGTCTCTCGCCTACCTCTTCTTAACTATATGTTGGATGTTCTGTCCTACAGGTAGTGCCATATTTTAACCATCTTGTCAGAGTGATGTGTGAAATTTATCTCTACACTTGGAAAACTGTAAATCTTAGGCTATTGGGAGAATTGGTTGGTTCCCTATATCTTTGATTGTGAGGTGTCACAATACTCAGGAGTGGGGGATGGGTTTCCTGAGCTGACAAATGATAAACACCGCCATCTATATTACAATCCATGAGAAGAGAAAGTAGAATCTCTATCAAAAATTATGTCATATTGTTTTTACAATATCATGGGCTATTATATCAGTAGTTTTTTGTATTGGTATGCTAAATTATATATTGCTGGCATCATTGTATGTGTTATAAGCCTGTTGTAAATTTTGATGTTTATATAATGGAAGAATGCTTATACTTAATTGGTTCCTTGTGACAATTACAAATCAATAACAAATTGCTAAATGCTCACTATCATCTGTATTATAAGCCTATGAAAAGAGGAAGAGGTTGTTATATATTGTTACAGATCAATGACAAGACAATTGACAATGGATAATCATATTCATACTCATCCTATCTTTGATCCATGCTCCTGTTCACCATGCCTTCCAGAAATTTTCCAAGCTAAGTGCTATGGGTGAACGTCTATTTATGATGGGATAATTTCCACTTACACATGAGGACCGGATGGACTACTATCTGGAGGACCGGATGGAGTGCCATATGGAGGACCGAATGGAATGCCATCTGGAGGACCGAATGAAGTGCCATATGGAGGATCGAGTGAGGTATTTATATATTGTAAATGATCATGATCACATGCAGGTATGATCGCTTGAATTAATTACACCCATTGCAATGGTAAGTTAGATGAATTGAATGGTTTATTTTTCAAATTCCATGTTGGTAATCGAATTAAACTTTTAAATGTATTTTATGATCAAATGTCCAAGCTGGAGACTTGGACATTGATCTAATTCTTACATTGTTTTGTTTTCATCCAAAGTACACACCATTCAAATTCAAACTCAGCGCAATTATGGTCACACATGGTGATCGTGTATGATGAATTCTCCCACAATTCAACCGTTTCCATCACAATTCCATTAAGAAACAGGTACTCTGCACCGATTTCTCATTTCGATCATCCTTTGTTTGTTGTGTCACGCTCTCCCTCTACCCAATTTTGGCCTCCTGCTCATCTCTTTCTCTGTCACCATGTCCAAGAAATATGAACCATCCTCCTACACCGAGCTACTGGCCATTCCAGAATTCACAGTGTGTAGAGAAATCTTCCTCCGCGCGGGGTGGGTACCATTCCTGGCCAGTCTGCAGGACCACGACAATGGTGTCTCTCTCCAATTTTCTCTTGGGTTTGATGGGAGACCGGATCACATAGGGTCTTTGGTCTTCTTGCTCTCTGAGGAATCCATTGCCTCGGCCATGAAATTGCCATGGGTTGGGGATCGTTGCTTCAAACACCATCAATTTCCATGTCCAAGCTATAATAGAGTGTTCAATCTTGAATTACAAAATATCTCTGGAGCCAAAAGGTTTTCAAAATAATGGATCAAAGATGAATTGATTAACCCCTTGATCATAATTACCAGGCTCATCACTTGTGAAGGTAGGTAGTCTGTTTTTAAAGCTTTTCATTTTTGTCTGTTAGCCCATTTTCAATTCAATAAACCCTTGAATTTTCCCTTCTATTTCCTGAAAATCCTTGAGAAAATGTCTTCCCAGGTCCGTAAAAATTTGGCCAACCCTCACAACAGTTTATTTCACCATGGCCTCATTAAATTGCTTGTTATATCATAATTGAAAAAACAAAGTAAGACATGGGACGATTTCCTCTACCAATTCTTGAATCCCCACCTCACAGTTAAGACAAGAAAGAGATCAGTCAATTCATGGGTTGTCACCCCACCTAAGCCTCCTTCTCCAAAAACTCCAAAACCTCCAGTTCAAACTATCTCTCTATCTGATAAAAAGGCCAAGAAAATTATGCATTCCCCTGCAGCCTCATCTGGTAAGAAAATTAAAAATCATGTTGATAATTCCTCATTGCCTTCAACACCTATCGATTCTAAACCTAAGAAGCTGCAAGATGCATTCCATCAAGATTTTCCTTCGGTTCCTACAAGAGGAGAAGAGATAATCGATTCAAGGGGTAATCCTTTCGAAGAAGCACCCAAAGTATGAGTGGAAATCCCAATATAAAACCTCCAAGTACTTAGGATCCTATTCAATTGTCTTCTGATCATGAGATCCCCCATAAAATACTTAGAGAAGTTTATGCAGAGGATTCTAAGCCCGATAAAGAGGTCAAATATGAACCTATTACACCAAGTCTCCCTCACAAAAAAACAGTTACTCCTTCCTCCCAGATGCCTACACTATCTTCTAAAGTTGATATACCTTCTACATATATCAAGGAGCCCAAGCCTTCCTCTCTTGATCCATCTGATCAAACCCCAGCTATTGAAAAATTGCAACAAGAAAATGCCTAGTTGCTTCAACAATTGGCTAAACGAGAAACTGTGGATAGGCATTTGCATCATGACAATGTTGTCCTGCAAGAAAAAGTGAACTCTCTTCAGTGATTGGTTGATTAGATGACCACCACCAATCATAGTCTCTGGATGCAATTGAAACATCGCAAAATGCCTAAGACAAAGGCCCCAGGACATGAGGGAGAAGATTCTAAAGCCAATCCACCCCCTCCTCACGAGTATAGTTATGTCGAGTGATCCATTTTTTTGCAGAGGGACATGAAAATCCTTAGGCGTGGGAGAAATGTTGGTTTGGTGTTTTGACTATTTTTTCAATGGTCAAATCCTTTTTGCATGCAACAATTATACATTCTATGCTCTTATTTATCCATTTTTAAAGGTATTATCAATATTTATGCATCAATTCGCCATGGAATCACATGAGGTATGTATAATCATCGTTTTGTAATGGTTTTATGATTAATTCATCTTTAGTTGATTGATTATAATGATCTAAAGTTTCTTGTTTGCTTGCAACGGGTCGAAATTGTGATCTGGCCTTCCATCCAGTCCCTCGTCCAGTCCTTCGTCCAAACCTCCATCCAACACTCGATCTGACACTCGATCCGAAACTCGGAGCGTATAGGAGTTGGCGATTAGCACATCATCGGGATTTGATGGATGAATCAAGGACATCGGTTTTATGCCCACTCATGCCCTCCAGCTATGGATATCAACGCATCTAGAATTGGATAGTTGCAGCGACCGCTAAGTGGAGAGCACGAGGCTAATACAAAAAGATGCCTTATGTTAAAACAAATTTAATGAAATTACTGTTTTTAGAGAGTGTCGACCCTTCCAGTGGTCGACCTCTCAATCTTTGTAATAATCTATAAATATTGTTGTCTATGCCATGAAGAAAGACATGAATTTTATTTTATACACAAACATTATCTCCATTTTGT
>JASDQU011314735.1:3590-17147 GCA_032191745.1 Picea mariana | reverse complement strand
ATATATAGTTTATAGTTCTGAGTTTTTACAGTGCGAAATGATTTGTACATGATGATGTCTATGATGTACAATTTTGATTTCCTTTATGAAATCTTATATGTGGGCGAGATACCGATCCATGATGTAATTAGCTAACAAATATGAAACACTATTGCGTTCTCTTTTAATGCGTCTATATTCAATGTAATCAAACATTCGTTCAAGACGACGAACTTGTAGGTGGAGACGTAGCAGGATAGGATTACAGATAGTGTAGATACGGTTGAGTTGATAGACCACGTGTTGGGAGTCTAAGTAAAAAATGAGACGAGAGATACCTAGGGAGGAGGCTTGGGTCTAAAGTCCGATGACAACATGATATTCTACCATGTTATTAGTCACTGGTCCTAAGCAAATACCACCTGAACTCACCACCTCGTCAAATTGGTAAATGACCCATGCTGCCAAAGCAATGTTCTAGGTATGTCAACTAGCGCCATCCGCAAACTCGAAAAATATAGGAAAGGAAGATGTCATCTGCGCATGGAAACACAAGCACAGTCATGAGTGGAAAAGGTAAAGACTTGAGCATGTGAAATAAATAGACACACCAAACTAAAATACAATAATGTACAAAGTACAGATGCTAGGCGATCTAGGCATAGTACATTTTAAGGTAAAGCCCGTTCTGGGGCTCTCCTAGGGAAATTCCATCATAATCTACTAATTCGTAGGCGCCTCTGTGTAGAACACATTTCAGAATGTAAGGGCCATGCCACAGAGGTTCTAACTTACCTTTCCCCAATTTTTCATGAGCTTGGTCATAGACGAGGACTAAGTATCCTTCTACAAAAGTCCGAGGGTGGATGGATTTGTCGTATTGATTTTTAATCCATTTTTTATGTGCCTCGTTAACGAGAGCGACATCACGATGTGTTTCATCTAGCTTGGATAGATATAAGAAATGTTCTTCTTCAACAGAAGTGTGGGGTAGGAGTTCTACTTTAAGTTTCAGAGATGGAATCTCACACTCGATTGGTAAAACGGCTTCGATGCCATACACCAAATGGAAAGGAGTAAATCCAATTGTGGTTTTCACAGAAGTGCGATAAGCCTAGAGAGAGAAGAAAAATTATAGATGCCAGGATGTCTTGTTTTCCCCTATCATATGTTGAATCATGGTTTTTAGGACTTTTTTGATGGCCTCAACTTGTTCGTTGGCCTGAGGATAGTATGGGGATGAGTTTTCATGGATAAAACCCAATTTGACATCTAATTCACTCATCATCTAGTTCTTAAAGTGTGCACCGTGATTAGTGATAATGGTGCATGGTACACCAAAACGAGTTATGATGTGGTTAAAAAGAAACAGAGTTGCAGTACTACCATCGTTCAGAAAGGTAGGCATAGCCTCAACCCATTTGGTAAAGTAGTCGACGACGATGATTATATAACCATGCCCCCCGGTTGAGGTAGGCTTACATTGCATGAAATCGATACCCCACTTGGCAAAGGGGCCGATGACAATAATGGGGTGTAGCGTAGTAGGGTGGGTTCATGCCTTCTTGTTAAAGACTTGGTAGGGTGGGCATTTTTTGACTGACTCAATACAATCTTTGAAAATTGAGGGCCAAAAATAACCGACACGTAGGATTTTTTGGGCTATGGCCATCCCAGAAAGGTGACCGCCACAGGCACCAAGGTGACAATTTTTCAGAATGCATTCATCGTCCTCATGAATCAGACATCGTCGAAGGATAGTATCAATACCACGATGATACAAGGTGTCGTCGACGATAAGATAATGACGAGAATGGTGGCGAATATGTCGACGCTCTTCACGGGAAGTGTTAGGTTGAAAGCGTTGGGTTTGGAAGTAAAGGAGGATGTCTCTGTACCAAGGATCAGAGGTGCTGATGAGAAAAAGAGTTTCATTGGGGAGAGAATCTCTAGGTTCGATGTCTTCATCAACACGAGGGAGAGCATAGATAAGCTCCGCAAACACCATAAACTTTTTGGCTTTGGACTTCGTAAATTCAAGATCGAATTTTTGAAGGATGACGATCCATTTAGAATATTTGCCCCCAAGTACTTGACGTGTCGAGACGTGGTACATGGGGTTGGAGTTCGCAATCACTGTGGTGGTGCGTAATAATATGTAATGGAAGAATCTCTAGATAACGATGATGACTTCCAGAGCCAGTTTCTATACATGTGAATATCGGAGTTCGAGTCCAGATAGACTCTTGCTTAGATAATAGATCACATGTTTTTCACTGTTGGGGTCCTCCTAAACTGACACCATCACAATAATGGAAGTGGAGGTGGCTAAGTAAAGGATGTAGTCCTTTGTATACTCTGGAGGATGCAACAAAGATGCATGGGTCAAGGCGTGCTTGAGAGCATCAAATGACCATTGAGCGATGTCATCCCAGATGAAAGGGGTGTTTTTCTGTAGTAACCGCATGAATCCTTTAGTTATCTCAGTGTAGTTGCAAATGAAACAACGAAGGAAGTTTGTTTTGCCTTGCAAACTTTGGAGTTGGGTTAAATTGGTAGGTGGGGGTAAGGCTAGAATGGCATTAATATTTAAGGGATCCACCCAAATCCCATCTTTAGAGACAATGAAACTGAGGAGTCAACCAGATTCGACAGAAAAAATACACTTATGTGGGTTCAAGCAAATACGGTAGAACCGACATCGAAGAAAAATAGCCCGTAAGTGATCAACGTGATCGGATCGATTGGATGAGTGGGCAGGTAAGTCATCTAGGTAAGGCTCTGTGATATGCTTGATATCGTGGAAAGTGTATGGCATGGCCCGCTGGAAAGTAGCACCAACATTTTTGAGACCAAAAGGTAGCTTTCGATAGGCAAAAGTTCCCCATGGGCAGATAAAGGTTGTTTTGTGTTGATCAGCAGGTAAGATTTCAATCTGGTTATACCCAAAGAAGCCATCCATGAAAGAGAAGATTACGCTCCCTGCGCAATTATCAATGATTTGGTCGATGAAGGGCGTAGGGTAGTTGTCCTTTGGACAAGCTTTATTGAGATCCCGATAGTCAACACAAACATAGATGGTTCCTTGTTTTTTGGCAACCGGAACAAGGTTGGAGACCCATTCTGTCAAAGGGACAGGATAGATAAAGTCAGATTTTAGAAGTTTCTCAACTTCTGCCTTTATAGCTGCGATTTTCTTGGGATGAACCGGTTGGAGTTTTTTTCAAACAGGTTTCACGCCAGGGTAAGTCTTGATTTCGTGCACGACGATTGAAGGGTCGATCCCTGGCATTTCCTCGTAGCTCCAAGCAAAGACATCGTGGAATTATTTAAACAAAGCGGTGTAAGAGACCACTTCTTCGGGTGTGCAATTAGCACCAAGGTTAATGTTTTCCACGACACCTTCTTTGATTGAAATATCAATAACGATCGTAGTAGAGATGTTACCCATGTTCCCTCAGAAAGAGTATCTTGTGTGATGATGGGAGATTGTGGAGCATTGGTAACATCAGGAGGGAAGACAGAGTGTATGTCTTGGTGGATTCCTTCCAAAGGCAGAAGAAAAGAGGATCGATGATGGTTATCATCCCAAGGTACGTCGTCAATTCAACGTATTTCCATAATAGATTCATTAGAAGGGAAAATTTGGGAAATGTAATCGATGGAAGACAATAGGGAATCCAACCATGAAGGCACCGAGTAGGCATCAGGTGCCAATAGATGTGGGTTGTTCGGAGAGGGAGAGGTATATTGAATAGCTATGTATGCGGCCTTGGCTGGGATAAGTGGCATAGTGTCACCGAGCACATCGAATTCCATAGGACTAGGTACAATCCAAGGATCAGATGATTCCAAAGATTGATAAGGCATAGTCGAGATCATATTGATGGTGGCAATATGATGCGCGGTGGGTGGAAGCGGTGTAGGGAAAGTACCCATAAGGCTAGAATCTTTCAATAAGCCAACACCAACGCTTTCATACGTAACTCGATGGTCTCCCAATAAAGGAATGTTGTTGGTGACAGGGGCACAAGCATCGGGTGTGCAGAAATTGAGTTGATCGATAGTGACAATTTTTCCTTGATGGGGGAATTGTACACATCAAAACACCTATGAGGTGACGGAAATCATAGCATAGAACCAACTTCTTCCAAGTAGTAGGTTGTAATCGAGGGGGACATTGACCACCTCGACATCAACAGTAAGGATTGTAAAAGTCCATGTGGATGAAAACCTCGCCCATCGAAAGTGCATAACATCGTAGGGGATTTTTTAAGGGTAGGTGATTTTAAGCCTTTCCAACAAGCTAAAGACATGACACAAGTAGAGGCTCCCTCATCCAAGATAGTTCGGTGGATTTTTTGATTGTGAACAACAACATCGATTTGAAAAGCTAATTGGTTAGAGAGTCGGGGTTGATGATCATCCAGATTAAACGTGAGGTTATTTGATGACTCAGGATTGAAAGCACCGATGGTGGCTAAGAGCGTTCTACGTTGGCTGGGACAGTGTTGTAGAACTTCCAAAGTAGACATAGCACACGGTGCTTGAGCCAAATCTTCAACAATGTTGTAGTTTTGGGCAGCCTGTGAACTAGGATTGAAGGTAGATTTTTGGATAGTGCTCTTAGGAGGGCGTAAGATGGAGTGAAATGAAGGTTTCTCAATCTGAAGTGGCCCAGATGAAGGGCTGGCAGACGTAGGACTAACGGAAGATGGTAATGGGTCTGGTAGAGAACCATTAGTAGTCTTTGGCTTATCAGGTTTAACTAGCGTGTCATATGTCACAGTGTGAGTGGTCAAATTAATCCCATTAAACATGTAAATGTGGGCACTTGTCGAGGCCTCATCATGGGATTGGTTGGAACTGCCCCCTATAGTGGGGGTTTGAGCAGCCAAAGATTGCTACTATGGAAAAGGATGAGTAAGCAGAGCGGGTTGTGAATTTCCCTTGAAAATCTTGGCCACTTCATCATGGTGTGGACAGTCTCAGGTGTAGTGATCATCACCACAACTGAGACATGGGAATTTAGGTTTTTGTTGTGGTTGTTTTCCGGCAGCAGGGGTTTGCGGTTGATTTTTTGGTTGTTCGTTGTTGTTGTTTTTCTTTGGTTTATTTCTGGTTTTCTTCTTGCCCCCAAGTTGTTGTGAAGGGGTTGACTGGACCATATTCACCTTAGAGACCTGAGTTTGGGGGGGGGGGGTAGAAGAGGGTGCAGTCGAATTGGGAGCAGCTGTCGAAGCGGGCTGCTGAGTTGTTCCAGTCGACTGGGAAGTAGATTGGGTTTTGACGGAGCCAATAACTCCATCCGCGTGCGAGGTAGACGATGGTTTGGATGGATCATTAGTGGCATGGGTAGCATTCAGTATCAACTTTTACAGAGTACCAGACTGCGAATAAATCAAGTCTAAGTATTGATCTTGGGCAATAGGTTCTTCCTCGGTAACAACACCACCCATGGCAACATCCCGAGCGATCTGGGGTAACAGTGATTTGGTGAACCATTCCGCTAATAATTGGTTGGGAATGACCACTTTGATTATCCTTCATTGTCATCTCAATTCATGAATATGATCGAAGATATGTACAGAGGTTGTCTGACGAAGGGAGGTCAATAGTTCAGTACCCGTCTCGTATCAAATGGGTAGTTGGAAGTGTGTGAGGAAGGACATGGCAAGGGAGTTGAAATCGTGAAAAGAAGTGTGTGGCAATTCAATATACCACTTTGTTGCAGAACCCGTAAGCATTCGTTGGAAAAGACGCAAACGTATAGAATCGTCCATGAGGGAGTTGGATGAACACCACAAATGGAAATTCATGACGTGGTTGTTTGGGTCTTTTCTGGACTTTCCGTCGAATTTTGGGATATCAGAAGGAAGTTTAGCTGGAATAATTGGCCAAATTGGAGAATGAAAAATAAGATCATTCGTTAAACGAGACAAGTCTAGAAGGTCTAGGGTTGCTAGAAAAGGTAGTTGTCGGTTAACCTGTGGGTAATACTGTTGTGGCATAGGGACACCAGTAGGGCCATACACTGGGTTATGCGGATAATTGTAACTAGTGGGCCCCCTTGTATAAGGTTGGTATTGACCAGGGTACATAGGATTTGAGGTGTTTTGAGAAACATGTGCGAGTGGAGAATAATTGGATGGGTTTTGAGGATTATAAGATGCATTTGGTGTTTGTCCATAAGGGGGTTGTCGTGGAGCTTGAGAATTGTGTCTCGCCGAGAACTATGGGTTTCCTGGAAAAGGGATATTCCATGGATTAGGTGTGGCAGACACATTTTGTCCATACGGTTGATGGTAGGCTCCGGATTGAGTCTGCCCCCTAGAATGAGAGTGCCCTCCAAATGGAAGTTTTCCTTCGGTGGGAGGATGCCCCCCATCTTGAGGTAGAGTTTCCGGAATTTGAGAACTAGATGTAAATGATTGACCGGTACCGCTGAATGGATTAAGACCACCAAGACCGGTCCCTCCAGGTTGTTGTATAGGTATGGAACTTCTCGGCATAACTTGGGTAGTAGTGGCAGTAAAAAAATTCAGTGCTCTGTACCCAAAAGGGAGTGATGATGTAGGTCTTGGTGTTACTGGTGTGCTAATTGCAGCTTGGCTAACCACCGCATTACTAGCGGGAATAGTCAGAATGTGAGGGACTATTGTAGAATGGGCTGTCTGGAGAGAAAAAGTATACCTTGGGCCAACGGACAATGTGTTCAGACCAATGGATGGTGTGGCCGTAAAAATGGTGGTACCAGTAAAATGGTTTAGGGATACGGTGTAGGTAATAGGAGCGTCAACACCTATTCCTGCTCCATAAAGATCACGCACCATGCGCAATGGACTTCGAACAATGTCTACAGTCCAAAAAGGGTCGTTGACTAAAGGGTTTGAATGAGACCCAGCCGGAATTTCAGAAGGATTGACGATGACAAATTCACCAACTGAATTTAGTTGGAGGACACGTCGTTCATATCCCTCCGGAATGCGGAAAGCTTCCGGAGACTCTGAAACAATTCGAAAATTCTCTAAAGGAGTGGGAACTTCTTCTTGGGAAGTTGTAGTGTCTTGAACCTCGCTCTGTTGAGGAGATTCCTCCGTAGAATGAGGGGTTAAAGGGGTGTTCCCTTCCATATTTTCTGGAGGAAGTCCCTGTAGCCTCCGCGAACGGCGTGGAGGGTCGATGTTGGTGAAAAAGAGTCGGCGGAAAAGATCTATGGCCAACTACCGAAAAGAAATAGCATACGCTAATAGAATATAAGAATCACAACCAAGCAAACAAGACCTTCTCTCGATGACCGTACTAGTTGGTGATGAAATCCAACGTCACGTGATCAGAGCTTCCACACAGTAATTGTGGATTTACCCTCCAAGGAGCCCGAGTGAGTTTGACCAATGTCTGCTCCAGGTACAGTGAGACTTCCCTTCACTTTCACCTTGTGTAACACCCTAAATATTATGGCCACTAAGGTTACCAATTCGCAGTCATCCCCTGGGTGGGTACAGTCGACAGTCCGATCCGAACGTACAGGCAGCGTATCTAGCCCGAAATCAACTTGAAAGGCTTCCACTCAGTAATTGTGGATTTACCTTTAAGCAATCCCCATAATACGATCTGACCACTACAATCAGTCAAACCATGGAGGGATAATCTCCATAGCCCTCCCGAATGCGACCTCGTGCGTAACCCCTGTGTGAGAGGGGAATCCCAAGCAGACTTATACGACAATTGGATTTGACTCTCCATAGCTAAGGATGCTAATGTYTTTTTTGGAAACTTTGGAGAGTTATGCTCACAGCCTAATCCAAAGTACTAAGCCTAGTGTATTGTTGGTGGAGGATCCTAGAAAAGAAAATGTTCTAAATAGTTTTTAATTAGCGTTCATTTTATAGATGTTCTTTACTCAAAAGGGGTGCATGGAAGTGAAACGGATGGAATTATGACTCAGTCTCCAAAAAAATTCATTAAATATTATAAGCATTCATTTGTTTTCGATGAACATCTATTTACGAGAGAGAGAGAGTTCTTTTCACTAACAAGCACTAATAAGGAATGTCCTCAAACGAATTTTCTTCAATCAAATTCGACGTGGTGCTAAAACTTTTGGAAATACCTTCTAATATGCAAAATCAATCATGAATATGTATCTTTATTGTTTGTATGTGAATAATGATTAATTCGAAACAACACTTGTCCTTTCAATTATCTTTTTGGATCAATGAAAATCAGACAAACACAAGCAGGTTTCGTACAAACAACACACCCTCTCGTTGTGATCAAAACAAGAAGCGAAAGAAAAGAAACAATCAAAGAAATATCAAGAACTTCACACCAAAAGGAATGTCGAAGAACAATGACCTTAACTAAAACCAAATGAAAAGATCCGTAGGCTTCTGATGTCCTTCACTAGAGTTTCTCGCTCAGTCAAAAAGGAGAGAAAGAAAGTGCATTGGTTTCAAACTCCAAACAGTAGAAAAATTCAAAAACAATAGTGAAGAAGGCTACAAAATCTAAACAGCAAGGTGTTTGTTCCTCATAAAAAAGAATGTCAAAGTTGAAAAAGGAAGAAGCATTGAGTCACAAGGATGCTCAACAAGTGAAACACAGAGGTAAAACCCTGAAAAGAGAAATTCTAGAAAGCTTTTGGCCAAAAGAGGGTTGGCGCTTTGCTGTAAAGGGAAAGAAGCATTATAGTGCTCTGTGTAAGGCAGTTAGGGAGTGTTGGCGCTCTGTTAACACAGCCACAGGGGCGCTAGGTTCAAAAATCTCTTAAAATGTCAAAAAAACCAAAAATTGCAGTCTATTCTCGACAATCAAGCTGAGTGTAATGGGGTAGGTAGTCAATCAACTCATGAAATCAATCAAAAAGGGGTGAACCAGGTCTGAGAACAATCAATATGTGAGACAAGTTCTATGAGGAGAAATAAAAACAAAAAGGTTTCGATTCGAGGACTCCCCAGTGGAGTCGCCAGTTTCTATTGAAGGAAAATCTCCCTGCGGAAAGGTAGATCGCCTCAAAGAGCTAGACTCTTAACTCTAAGACAGAAAGTGCTTAATGTGGACACAGACTTCCTTTAAGATATATACAAACTAATGCATGAGGAGGAAGGAGAACAGAAGTACCTTTTAATCGACATTTGTCCCTTCACGCTCCGAGTTGAGCTCCAATCTTTCACTCCTCTATGAGCCCTGTAGACAAACAAAGTACAACCACTTTCTATTCTATTGATATTAGCTTGAAAACAGATCTATCTATCAACGATAAGTTCATGTAAGATCAGACACAAACTAGAAAGAAACAGGCCAAGTGTGTCATATTAATGAGAACAATGACAGAAGTACTTGCAATCGTAGATGCGAATGCGACAGCTTCGTCAAGTCCCCTTTGTCTAAACCTTGCTCAAACGATCCACAACCTGGATGATGGCGGCTTCAATGATCACTCTCCTTCAGTTCACTGTGTGTTTCCTATGAGATCATAGGTTTCATGCTTGCAATTCTTCCCCCTTTTCACCATCATAGAGCCTGTTTATATAGGTTTACAGAGGCTTAACCTCTTGAGGTATCTTTAGGGTAGGTTGAGGAATTTCCTCCTTAGATCAGGGATCTTCTGGTTAAACCAATAATTCGAATGCAACTGCCTTCCAAACTTGAAAGATCCTCCCCTTATTCTCCTCAACAAATCAACCACTACCCATATTAGGCAGCGCTCCGTCAAAAGGGGTATCAGGGCACTATAACGCTCCCTAGTAGGCTCAAGGGGAGCGCCAATGCTTCAAAGATGGGTAGCGCTCCTTCATAGGGGTGATTTGGTGTTATAACGCTCCCTATTACCTTGTGGGGGAGTGCCAGTGCTGCTAAGGGTGCCATAGGGGAGCGCTCTCCCTCAAAACCCTAGTTTAAGAGCTCCTTTCAGGTGGCAAGAGATTCTTGACTTCAGTTAATCATTCTCCTTCCTCCAAATCAAGTGTTTGAGGTATTCTGAGTGTCTCCTTAGTGTCGTCATCATGGCAGTATGTTTTGTTTGACATTTGCGACACTTTTGAATAGCATGTGACACTTGCAACAGTTGTGAGGGACATGCGACACTTGTGACACTTATCAAACCGAGCAATATTGATGTGTAACACTGGTAGTTATGGTTTTGTTGGTGCGTTGTTGTAGCATTGAACCCTGGGTCTACCCCTTTGCCCAACACTTCTAGTAGATTCAACCACTTTTCTACAACATCTGTCTCTATTTGACCTTCGAATATAGGAATATAGAAGTTTATATGTACCTTGAAGGGGGTGGCGCCTCCGCTCGAAGAAGATGTGTCGCTTGTTGGTAGTCGTCGAAGGATTTGCGCAAAACTATCCATCGTTCCTTTGTTGCGTGAGGGATTCCTCAATCAATAGTTTGAAAAGATATCATGTCCCATCATCTTTCTTTTCTCCTGCCATGAGAGGTCGCTTGGGTGTGCGAGAGATTTTTTCCTCAAGATAAATAAGCTCGAGACCCAACTCTTTGTACTCCGACCTCATTGGGGACATGCATTAAGACGACAAGGAGCAGACTGCTCTGATACCACTGATCTAGATTTTATGAGAAGAACGAAATGACTACAGATTATTAATAATTTCTTAGCAAAAAGTAATAGAGATACAGTAAAATTGGTTTTCTATTCAATAAGGAAATAAAATGAAACTGTAAAATGCAGCGGAAACAAGCTTGTTGGAATGGCGGCGGCTTATCTCTGAGAAGAGATGTGACGGCTGCGCTCATTCGCAAGAAGATCATTACAATGAGGCTCTGAAGGACCTTTTACAATAAACATGAATTCCCAAAACCCTAGACATCCAAAAACCTAACCCTAAGAGATGAAGCGCCAAAATTCATGTGGGCCCCGTTTGGGTAAATTAGTCCATCAACTTCCCGGGGATGTAACTTTTGCATACGATCTCTGTTTTAGGTATATGATAGCCCGTTGGAAAGGTATCATCAAGGATATTCGTTTTCGGGGCTCAATCATGACTTCGTCTATCATTAAGAAGCTCGATCCCAAAAAACCTTCATTTAGGCCCCTCAAAATGGCCACAGAAGTTAAAACCGCTAAAAATAGTAAATTGCCAAAATGATCAGAAAACTGTTTTGAGCCAGTTGGAAGACGTAGGTGGCCACTGATATCGACTTGGATCATATATTTTCGAGTATATCAAGGGCTAGTTGAGCCCATCACTATGCTAGAGATGTAATTTCGAGTAGTGAGCTTATTAACGTTTAACAGAAGGTGTTTCTCTAGGCTCGAACCATGTGGATCAAAGGTAGGCTTCGTAAATATCAATAAAAATGCCCTTGTTTATCTAAGATTGGGAGGGATCAGGGGAATCCATTTAAAACCTATGTAGGGGTGGTTTATCAATATCAATCTCAATGAGGTGAAGTAATGAAGACACTCTTTCATACCAACAAGAATCAATGCCATAATCCTCTTTTTCCATAGAGGACCTAAGACCAAGATGTGGATATCTAAGAAGACCACTCTGTGAGCTTCCTATTTGTGTGACCTAGTGTATCATTGTCACCACATGAAAGATCACTAAATCCATGAGTGGGGTTGCAACAAATTTTTGCAAGAATGATAGCATGAGAGACTTGTCCCTTGACATAAGGATATTTGAATAATAGTGTTACATGAATTCTCTCTATTCTTTTTCTATATACTCTTCGAAGGTGTTATTTCCATACCTCACATCCATTCAAGAGGGTGAGTGTGATCAATGAGTAAAAGAGTTGGATCTTTGATCGAATGACTTGAAATTGAAGCTAAAATCATTATTTTTTAAATGAGTTAAGAGTTGCATATCGCTTTTTCAATGTAGCGTCTATTGTTGGAGTCAAGCTAGAGCTTAGTATGGAGAAGAGGACCCCATATACACATATGAAGAGATTAGCTCAACCCTCTCACATTTATAGGAAAGAATCACCTTGCTTGCCTGTACTTTTATTTTTTCCATATTAGCTAAATATGATGAGTGTCACACAAGGAAGCTATGATCTCAAGTTGTTTATGAAATCCTTTCATTGGACATGTGGATAATATCATTTATAAATAAAAAACAATGAATACAATAATTTTAATTACATTAAACTAAGTAGGATGATAAATTAAATTAACAATTATAGAATTTAAGGTTTTATGATTGTTTTTGGATTATGGTAATTATTTTATATTAATTATAAAACTTCTTATTTTTGAACTACTTTATTGTTTCCCATTTAGTTATACCAACACTTCTCAATTATTTTTTTTCATCTTTGTATCCTGGTACAAGTGTTTTTCTCTTCCCCTTTTATTTTCATTATTTTTTCTTGAAATGTGTTTTTACTTTTCCTTTATACTCTTTACATATGGTATAAATAAAAAAAAACTACACATTCTATATCTTTTAAACTTCATCATCATTCAAGACTATTTGCTAAAATTACAATGTTCTCAATTATGTAATGTTAGTATTTTATATTAACAATTCTATTAATTTAAAATGATCTTGTCTCCTTTTAAATAAATAGGTTTTCTTGAAATGTGTTTTTACCTTTTTCGTATAATCTTTATATACAATATAAATAAAGAAAACTACACATTCTATATCTTTTTAACTTCATTATCATTCAACACTATTTACTAAAATTACAATGTTCTCAATTATGCAATGTTAATATTTTATATTTACAAATCTATTAATTTAAAATGTTATTTGTATACTTTTAAATAAATGTGTTTTTAAATAAATATGTTTTTACTTAGTGGTAGTCTTTACATATAGTATTTATGTATAATATAAATAAATAAAAAATACTTATTCTATATTTTTTTAACTTGTTCATCATCATTCAACACTATTTGCTAAAATTACAATCTTCTCAATTAAAAAAATTAATATTTTATATTTACAATTTTATTAATCTTCTCAATATAAGAGGATAAAGAAATTAAATTAATCTTCTCAATATAAGAGGATATTTACAATTAAATTAATCTTCTCAATATAAGAGGATAAAGAAATGTCCATAATAGAGCTCTCATTTTGTAATAATATTCAAATAGTCACCAATAATTATAAGACCAGTGAAAAGATGTAGTACTATTTCCAAAATAGGTAATGTAATATACAAAAATTTATAGCATGAATTATGTGGAGGGAAAAGGTATGAGTGATCACATTTTTTTTACTTAATTATTTTCCCATTTTGATAGTGTTAGGGATGACTATAAAGCTTTGCAATCCCAACATTTCTAATTTTATTGAATTCATTGCCACAATCATTTTATACTTTGAAAATAATAACTTATGTTGAACAGAGAAAATTCATATTTTGAGATGGTTTTTGATGCATTGTAAGAAGAAATTAGAAGAATTGATGCAAGAACACCAACATTGGGGGATAAGTTGCTTTCTATGCCAAAAGAAAGGGGAAACACAATATTTTCCAACAGAGCCAGGTTGAAAGAGTAACAAAAATGGGTGCAAAAGAAACAAAATGAAACAATTTATGAAGTAATGTAAGGACACACTACATGCCAACAACAGGGTGGCA
>JASDQU011314733.1:3638-13925 GCA_032191745.1 Picea mariana | reverse complement strand
TGATCTGGACTGTTCCTGGAATCTTTGTCGTTGAAATATTAAAACTCTCTTTTTCTTATGCTTCAATATCGAAACAGACTGTTTAAGAAAGATGATCTTTGTGTTCATGGCTGCGACCTTCATGATCAAGGATTTGGATGACTGGCTTTGAGATGAGAAAACAGGGAGACCAAGGCGCACAAATGAACAAGGGAAAACAAAAAAATATTTTATCGGCCGAAGGGGAAAAAACTTCAAGACTTGGCATGTGAAAAGGATAGAGACAGGGAAAAACTACAGAATTAGGTAGAAACCACAAACCCACAGGACTCTAACAAGTTCATGTGATAACATTTGGCTTCACAGGGGATGGCATACTCCCTGCGAGTTGCCAAGAACCAGTAGTTCCAGTGCCTTAGCTGTTGGGTTATGGAGTTCCTTATTAAAACCAAAAGTAAAAGAAAAAAAAGATATTTACAATGACATGGGAAGCCACTTCTGGCTCAAGTAAAAATCTTCTTCAGAAAATGCCCATTTACAGGTCTACCAAAAACGTCATCATCCTCCAAATCCTGCAACTTGTAAGTGTTATTTAAAAAAACCTTAGAAATTTTGAAGGGGCCAATCCACAAGGCCTCAAATTTACCATGCTTGCCTTTATCTTGTTTAGGTGCATCCCACTTGAGTACTAGATCTCCCAGCTAGAAATCCTTTTTGGTCACCTTCTTATTAAAGGCCTGCTTGATCTTCTGTTGATGGTCATGTGCTTTGTCCAATAGTTTCTCTCTAGTCTACTGCACTTCTACAAGTTGTTATATTCTCCTAATCATATCATTTGGTTCTCCCTGGTAGTCTTGGAAGAATTTCGCTACCAGTAAGGAAAGATGATAAGGAAAAATGTCTTCAACTCCATATACAATATGGAAATGAGAGATACCAAGAGATCTCTTTGTTGTCACTCTGTCAGCCCAAAAATAAAATTTAAACTTCGAATCCCATGCCTTCTTGTTGTCCTCTAACAATCTTTTGATGATATTAATAAGGCTCCTGTTAGAGAACTCTTCCAGTCCATTCCCTTAGGGATAGTAAGGAGTAGAGTGAATGAATGTGATTCCAAACTGGTCACAAAACTTAATCAATGGTTCAACCTTGAAATATGTAGCATTATCAGTGAAAATTCGGTTTGGACAACCAAATCTTGCCATAATATCTTCAATAAAACTAATGATTATCTTGTGGGAAGCATTTCTTGTGGGGACAGACTCTAGCCACTTATTAAAGTAGTATTTGGTAGTCATGAGGTTGTAACTTCTGTAGGAAAAGTATAATGTCTTTGTACCAAGTACATCCTGCCAACGGGGGTGTGACTATAGGATATTCATTAGAGAACTCAGCTTGCTAATTATTTGAACAACTACTTATGAAATTGGCCCCCAAGGATTTATAATTAGATTTAGCCAACAACCTAGATAAACCTTGACCTTTAACCAATTTGGTAGGCTTTATTTCAAGATCAAATTCAAGGATTTTGGCAATCTACTTGCTCCTTCTTCCGTCTATGTCAGGCTGAATGAGGATCTCCTTCACAGAGGCTGAGGGGACATATGCAATGAATTTTGAATGTAGGAAATAAACTCTGAAATCTTTGAGAGCTTTAACCAAAGCATAGGCCTACTTTTCCATGATGTTATACTTTATTTCAGCATCTCTCAGTGCCCTACTAAAAAAGGAAATGGGTTGCTCTAACCCTTCGACATTTTTCTGCAATAAAACAGATGCTATTGTGTCAAATGAAGAAAAAAAAAAAATCATAAACTCCTTAGAGTAGTTAGGAATGATGAGCACATGTGCTTCAGTCAAGGCCTTCTTTATTTGGTCAAAAGAGTTACGAGATTCAAAAGTCCATTTGATTTCGTTTCCTTTCCTCAACACGACTGTAATAAACTTCACCAACTTAGCAAAATTTGAAACAAACCTTCTCAGAAAATTAATTTTCCCTAAGAAGCAATGAACTTCTTTCTTGGATCTAGGGAGTGGAAAAGTTTGGATAGCCTCTACCCTACTTGAATCAATCCTTACTCCCTCATTTGACACAATGTGCCCCAATAATTTCCCTTCTTTCATGGAAAATAATGATTTTTTTGGATTTAGAGAGAGGCCAAATCTTATACATTTCAAGAAGATTCTTTTCAAATGATCATAATGTTCTTTATCAGATTGTAAGAACATTGTTATGTCATCCAATAAATGACTACAACCTTGTCCTTCTCTCCAATAAAATCTATGTCCATGGCTCACTGAAAGTTTGCTCCTGCATTCATCAATCCAAAGGGCATCTTAGCATATGTCATACATGAATGTGCCCCAAGGAGTGGTGAAGGTTGTCTTCTCTTTGTCTTCAGGTAAGATAGAGACCTACTTGTAGCCAGAAAATCCATCAATCATAGACATCTCGGATGCACCCATCACCCTCTGTAATATGTGTTCCATCTTGGGCAAGGGGTAATTATCTTTCTTAGAGCTTCTGTTCAGATTTCAGAAATCAACACAAAGTCTGATTTCTCCATTCCTCTTTCTCCCTGGGACCAAGTTGGCCACCCACTCAGAAAATCTCGAAGGAATGATAATATGGGCATCCAAAATATTTTTTACCTCTTTCTCCATAATAGGTAGTAGCATAATATTTATTTGTCTCAATTTCATCCTAAATGATTTGTCTTCCTCCTTCAGTGGGATCTTATGCTCGATGATACTTGTGTCATATGTTATGAGGTATTCATATGTCCAGGCAAAAATATCAGCAAATTCTTTTAACAACTCAGCGTATTCATCTCTTTGTTCTCTTGACAGGCTACTTGACAATTTGACAATTTTTGGGTCCTTCTCTGTACCAATATTACACTCAGATACATCAGCATCATCAATTGAGCCTTTAAAATTTATTTCCACATCGTTCCCATCGAACAATATTTCTAAAGGAACTAGTCCCTTTGGAATGTGGTTTCTAGGCAGCTGAACAATATGGTGATTAACAATTTTATTTAAAAATACATTAGCATGAGGGTTACTTTCAGAATCATGATCTTGATCAATGTGTAATGCAGAGAACTCATCGACATACTTAAGAAACTTTCTGATCCCGATATCATCCTCAAATACCTTCCAATGCTTGACATTGTAAGGTATAGAGGGTTTATATTTCACCTCTATATCATACTTGAGTTTAGGAGGTAGTGGGATTCTAAAATGGCTTGCCGAAACAGCCAAAGAGTCAACCATGATATTCTCCCTTCTTGGAATAAACGAAATGTTGAAAGCTAAGAAGAAATTGTCAATTAGGCCCCACACCTCATTCCTGTAAGTCCTAAGCCTAGGGTTCTTAGCTTGATAAATATTTTTGATCTGATGAACAATTAGCTCTGTATCTCCAAATACTGATAGCTCTTCTATCCCCATGTCCTTTGCAGCCCTTAAACCTAAAACAAGAGATTCATACTCTGCCACATTGTTGGTAACTTAAAATTCTAACTTGTAGGACAAGGGTATGGTCTCTTGAGACGATGAAACAAAGACTACTCCAGCACCAACACCTTCCTTAGAAGAGGCTCCATCAAAGAACATTTTCCAAACAGGGGTAGTTGGAGGAGGGATTTGACAAAAAGTAATGGACTGTTTTTTGATTTCAAGAGGAGGTTCAAGAGTATAAGTCAACTGTAATATGATGGATCCCAAATCAGTGTCAAAAGAAAAAATAGGATGGTTGGTGGGGTTTTCTTCATCATTGATGATGTACGCGAGTTACGCTTCCCAGTAGAGTCTCCTTTATTCACCCCTGAACATAGGAATGGTGGCATATGAAAGATCCATTTACAAGGTCCCCCCAGTCTCTTTATCCAAGATCTAGATAGGAGCATCCCAAATTTAGGGGGAACATCAACCACTACGATATCCATGACTACGCTCTTCATTAGCAGCTGGAAGAGGGACACAAATAGGTCTTTGATAACCCCAAGGCACTTCACCTTTTTGGAGTCGAAAGAATACAAGTCATGATAGGTTTTTGTAACCTCCAACTTGAGCTCTTCCATGACAATATTAGGCATAATATTGTGAGATGCCCTTGAATCCATCAAGCAGTTATGAAACACCTTATCATGGATGTTCAATGAAGTGTAGAAGCGGGGGGGGTAGGAGTCATCTCTATCCTCTATCAAAGGCCCTAACATGACAATTGGCTTTTCATCTTGGAGGTTAACCGAGTCTGTGGAGTGAGATTCAGGTTCGGGCTAGAAAATTTTTGATAGGCACCTTTTGAAATCCTCGTGCTTGACTAACTCTGAGATAGGCATAGGGATCCTAATCTTTTGAAACTCGTTCTCAAAGCTATAAGAGGAGGGAGGCTTCAGAATATCCTTCACCTCTAGGATAGGACTTTTGACCACTGGTGGGGGACTGTGTGCTTTCCTCTCTTTGTTGTCTACCATATCTTTAGCAGGTTTCTCAGCTCTAGCAGGCCGCTTAGGAATGTCAGGCTTTACTTCTTTCTTCTTGTATATAAGGTTATATCAATTCATATCGTTGCTGGTCTTTTCTCCTTTTCTCAGCTCATTCAATTAATTACTTATGAGGGACTCTTTGTATGTAGACTAAGTTAAATGAGGGGACGAAGAGGTATATCCAAGGTAATGGATCTCAAGATTGATATCTTCTTCCTCTTCATTTTCATCAGTAACCAGGTTATTTTGGAGAGGAGTTTGGATTTTCTGATCATCTCTATCCATGTTTCTCTGATCTCTTTGGATGATCTAAGGGGCATTAGTTGGTCTTTTGAAACTACCCCTATTCTCAGTATTTTGGGAATTCCTATGGCTCTTCTTTCCTTCTAATTTGATCTTTTCCATTCTAGAAGAAAGTGATTTTAGTAGCTTGGTCACTTCATCCGTTTGAGGGGGGGCAATAGAGGAACTAGAAGTCGAAGTTTCAGACCTACCTTTTCCTCTGTCTCTATTAGCTTTACTCTTAAGTTTGTCAGCTGCCAATATATTGGATTCTACTTCAAGGGTTGCATCTTGCATATGAGCCAAGGAGGTAGCTCTTCTTTCTCTCAACAGGAGGCAAAAATAAGGGTCTAAAGCATTAGCATAAGTCATTTTGGCAGAGATTTCTGTAGGTTTAATTTCAGCAAGAATATCTTTATACATCTTATTAAATCTCTTCGAGAAGTCTGAAACATATTCTCCCTCTTCTCTCTTAAATGCCCCAAATTTTGTAATAGAATAAAGAGATATTTTTTATTCCCCCAGTGTCTTAAGAATGAATCATACATATTAGAAATATCGTCAATATATCTAGGAGGCAAGTCCTTAAACTAGTCCCTGGCATCACCATCAAGGCTCATCCACACATATTCATTTTCGATGACCTGAATCTCTGCAAATCTATAAAAGGATGCAAGGTGCTCTTCTGCAATCACGTCTCCCTCCCTTGTGAACTGGGGAATGTACTTAAGTTAGTCCATGGCTAGGAGAGAATTCATAGGCTAAGGTAAAACCATAGGGGCATATCTAGCATCCAATATCTAATCCATCTTGTTCCTAGGAGGATTAGCACCTTCCATTTGGACGTGAACTGGAGGAGAACCAGGAGGAGATGGAGTTCAGGCAGGTGAGACTGGGGCTGTGCTTCTAGGAGAAAAAATAAAATGTTGAGAGTTAGGAGATAAAGGGCTAGAGGTAACAGAGGTTTCCCCTTCTATAACTTCAACAACTCTAATAGGAGGAGGAGTAGTAAAGTTTGGAGTAGGGAAGTCTTATAAGGTCAAATATGTCTCCTTCCACTTCACAACTTTGGGGGAGAAAGGGGTGTCAACGCTCTCTCCTTCCAAACCAAGAATAGGAGGGGAGAAATCGACAGGAAAACTCCCAAAATTTAAATTTCTTGAAACTCCAACAGTTTGTATAATAGGAGAATCAGAAGCAGTTATTGGAGTTTGTAAAGGGGGATTATGAAAATTATCATAAAAACTTGGTACAACAATGGAGGTACCTTTTTGAGTGGTCTTTCCCTTTCTGATAATTTCCTCTGGGTCATCTTCAGATGTTTCTAGAGGCAGCAGTGGAGTGGACCTCATGTGTCTGCCTTTAGGAGCCAGAACTAAAATAGTGGAGTCGCCAGGTGAAAGTTGCAATCTTCTATGGTATTGATATCTGATGCACCTTCAAAATCAGAGCTTCTTTGTTTTTCTATCCTAGGGAAAAGTATTCAATTTGTTCCCCAACAATGGCACCATAAATGCTAGCACTAGAAGTCACCCTCAGATTGCATAGAAGGTAAGCCTAGTACCCATCATTTTATACAGTAAATGAAAATGATATTTAAGAGGCCAAATGGAGAAGACTCAATGAAAATAACGTTCTAACTCAGAAATCTAGACTGGTATGCACAAGCAATTGAGGTCTTGGATCAACTTCAGTCAGTAAGTTGGAGTAAAGATGAGTAGGAGGAAGACTTTGGTGAGAAAAGTGTGGAGGTCTGTCATGAACATCAAGTCCTCCAACAACCTAAGGAAGAAAAACTTAAACACAAGATCCTCTTGGATTCAAAGTTGAAGGAAACTGAAAGAAATCATCACAACATTATAATCAAACATTCATCATAATACAGTCACAACAAACCCTGTGAGTCAGTCAATCATGAACTCTCTCAGTATCAGAGGAAAATAAGATGGAGTAAGAAAGCTGAATTAGATTAATCAAGAAGTCTCAAATCAAGACATAACTAAAGAACCAGTGTTCTTCATCAAAATATTACAATAGCAGGGAGCCTAGCTCAACCATTTGACCTTAACAAAATATCAAAATTGTCTATAATACCCAGAAATGTTGCAACCAATAGGAGTGTGATCGGACCACTGTCTTCAAAGCCTTCAGTTGGCGCCTGCTCTGTCAGATTGTGCAGGTTTGCTCATGTCAGACGCGAGCCAGGCGCAGTTATGTGTTTTACAAGAAAATTTTCCCATAAGGAATATTTGGATCATCAACGTACCTTCATGGCTACGCTCTGCAATGCTTTCCATTTATGGGGTGAGACGAGGTCTCAACTGGCGCCCCCAATCTTCAATAACTACCTTCATCGGGATCAGGATAGGGCCTGACACTCATGAATGTTTCTAGCGGTGCCATACAAATTTTTCGAGTCAATCCTGACATCTCGAGGCCAAGTAGATATTATTCTGTGACCAATACAAATGATTTTGGTCTTTCGCGCATCTCCTCTCTATCGCTACATCTTCAATGTGACCTAGGGCCATGACCCTATGCAATTTCACAATTGCGAGCGCAACCAAGGGTGGTTTGAAAGAAAACCGCTTGTGTCCTCACAATTCACCATGAACCTCCACACGTCCCTTTCCAAAAACCATGGTTCCGATAGCGGCCCTCCCTTAAAGTTTTAAACCATGCGCACCTTCCAACCCCGCAATGGAGCATGACCATTGATCTTGTGATATGAGATGAGGCTTCCTGATCAATGGCCCATCTATGGCGCTTTAGATCAACAGATTAGATCTTCCCTCTTCGAATCAATGACTAAGATCTGCTTCGTGAATCGACCTTCAGTAATTTCAATTCTCAAACCACATTTCCCTCTAAGCAAAACCTCCAAAGATGAGGATATGATGACTCGTGGCATTTTGGATTTGGACGGAAGAGATCCCCTTCGGGTCTCTGGGACTTCGGGCCTTCGGGACTTCTGGATTCGGCCCTTCGGGATTTCTAATCACTTCTCATTTTAAATCTCCCAAAGCTCATTTCCCCGAAGGCTTGGATCAACTTCCACATGTACCCTTTAAGATCAACAACTCATATTCACTTCGGGGCCTTTTGTTTTGGTGCTATACTTCTCACAAGTTTTCACTCTCGAACATCCGTGAGCCGCTGATCTAGACTGTTCACAGAATCTTCGCCGCTAAAAGATTAAATATTGTCTTTTGCTTATGCTTCAATATCGGAATAGACTGTTTAAGAAATTTGTGCTTTATGTTCATGGCTACAACCTGCAAGATCAAGGATTTGGATGACTAGTTGCGAGCTGAGAAAACAGGGAGACCAGGGCGCACAAACTAACAAGGGAAAACAAAAAATGATTTTATCGGTCAAAGGGGGAAAAATTCAAGACTTGACCTGTGAAAAGGATAGAGACAGGGAAAAACTACAGACTTAGGTAGAAACCACAAACCCACAGGACTCTGAGAAGTTCATGTGATAACAGGATGATCATGTGTTGGTCTTGGGGAAGGACTTTCTTAGATTTTCCAAGGTAGTTCCACTCTCGTATGGAGGTGTTTTGTGTTCTTGTATGAATCCAAAATTCCAAGTATGCCCATGAGGACGAAGATGAAGCTTGGACGAATACCGAGGATGTTTGTGATCAAGTTTATTGAGCGTATCAACAGAGGTGTGGATAGACCTTGAAATGTGGTGTAGAAACAAGGGTTGAGTTCGACCATGGTGACCGTGGGAGGATTGGGTCAGAAAAAATGAAGGTTGACAACATTGGAGACATCGATGAAGTCTTTCTTGGAGAACATAGATCGGTTGTGAATCTTGTAGTACCATAAGAAAGAGTGTGAGGACGATTTGAAGTCGACCATTGCTACACTTCCCAAGGTCATCACACATGAGACGCATCCCGAGTCACTTTGCTTCCAATAGTGTTATGAAGGGGTTGAGGAAGATCAATTGGAAGACTCACTTTTGGTAAAAACTCTAAGTGTTGAGACAAAGAAGTGCATGGATGCACTCACTCATCTAGACTTGGAGTCAACCATTATGAACTTTTGTAGGAAATCCATGGGGATATATGCCTCTCAAATCAGTGTAGAACAACTTGAGGAGTTGGGATACACACCAAATGAATTCAAGTTGGTGTTGAGGTACTTGCATGCAGAGCATAAGTATGACACTATGTACGCCAATAGCCTCAGTTGTGCCTATTGGGTACACTCCATTCATTGAGAAGACAAAGCGTTGGTATGCTACTAGGAAATAGACAACGTGGCCTTGGGAGCCTTGTGGAGAGGTGCCATCATAGACTTGGAGATATGCATTATCGTGAAGAAGGTATTGTGGTGTGGGTGCTTTAGAGGAAGGCGTCACAACATATTTGTATGAGTGTGACTTAGTGAGTTGGATTAGAGAGGTGACCTCACTTTGGCATGGTGAAGACAACAATTGGTGTGTTGGGTTGTAGAGAGGCAACTTGACAAAATTTTGGAACACTAGCTTAATGAGGTGACTTGGAATCCAGGGGAAAGGTGAGAGACTTTGCCTTAGTGTTTGAGGTTGGACAGAGTCACGGATGTGCAAAGAGAAGCGACTATGTTTGGGCATGGGGAGTACATTCTCATGAGTTGTGCACAATGATTAGACTAGCTACCCAATCAGTCCAGGCCCTGATGGACATCAATGTGTAGAAGCATCGCTAATATGGTTGTATTATGATCGCAATAGTGAGTCATGTGGATTTCAAAACTTAGGTGAATTTTTTAAGTGAAGTGGGTAGAAGTCAGTTTTAGTAAGCAACAACAATAATAACATAACTAGATAACAACAAGGTAGAAACATCACGACGAGGATGTTGTCAGGAAAAAAATAATTTTAGGTGGGGGATGATGTAAGGCCTTCCATGAGACCCATCGAGCATCAAAACTCCTTGTGAAGACTTGAAAAGGAGATGGTCAAGATAACATAAGGGGGAAGACACCTTACTTTCCTTGCGACATAGGATGAGGACTTGGGGTTGCATTTGGAAAGGACGAGGTGACTTAGGTGCGTTCGTAAGGAGTGGAACCACCTACCCTTAGAAACATGGGCATGTTGGAGAGGTTGGATAACCCCATTGACACACCCACAAAGAGTCACATCATTGGTTTGAATAAATGCACAAGGCAAGGGTGCACCCAAGGTTGAGGTGTGTTGGTTTGGAAGGACTCAATGGTTCATGAGTGCATAGTTTCGATGGGTGCACGGGTCCACGAAGGGGCAAGTTGGTTCATTTGGGTGCGCAAGTTTGTGAAGGGGCGTGACACTCCAAAGGATGTGACGGTTGGAGTCCATATAAAGAACACAAGGCACATGAACAAGAGGCAACACATCACATCATCACAACTTGAGTTAGAGAGTGAGGTTTTCAGTTGGGGGAGAGGTGAGACAAAGTGTGATGAAGATGAAGGTGAAGTATGAAGGCTTGGATTAGTCTCTTGTTATAGTGTATTGGGAAGGGCACATAACAGAGAGGTGTAAAGTTTCG
>JASDQU011314732.1:47445-58134 GCA_032191745.1 Picea mariana | reverse complement strand
TCTTAGGGTTGAATCTCATAGGAAGAGATCTTAGTACCTTTTGAACAATTATAGATTCTTCAATTTCTTCTCCCAATCCTATGATTGCATTCACTGTTTCATCGAATCGTAACTTATAGACTCAGATCACATATTAGATGTGCCTGAAGCAATAGATTCAGCAAGTTCTGATGAAGAACATAGCTCGGGATTAGTCTCTAAGTACCAAGTTAAAGCAAAGGAACCAAAATTTTCCTTAAACCTGAATGAGCCTGCACCTTTTGAAGAATGCTCGGGATTCAGGGTTAAAATCAGAACTGATGAAGAGAGGATCAAGGAATTTCATAAAACAGTGAGATAGTTAAAGAAAGAAAAGGCACAAATATAACAATGGAATGCTCGTCAGGAAGAAAGGATTCAAGATTTTAAAAAGAAGAAGAAAGAGCAAAGGGCATTGCTCAAAGAACTCAGGGAAATAAACTTCAGACTCTATTGGCACAATGTCGTGCTTACCACCAAGCTCAAACAGAAAAATGCTAAAGCTACTGCTGTGATTATATCCTAAAGGTTACATGGAGGTTGCCACAATCATGATTTTAATGTTTTCCAAGAAATATGGCAATGTCTACTCATTTTTGGTCAGTGATATGCTAAGACCTCGAACTATTTGACTAAATCAAACTAATTCCTGTTTTGTAGAAACAAATGTAATGCTGGCAAGATCATACAATATCAAGTTGTTGAGTTGTGATCTATTTTGGGATTGTAGAAGCTCTTTTTGAGTGAACTACATTAGTAGATAGATACTATTCAAATCTAGTCATTAAATCTATACTAGATTATAGGATCTGGAGGTTTTATGGATAGTTTAAATAGACAGAGGAAAGACTATGTGGTGGTTGAAAAATTGGAGATCCAGGGGACCTTTTTGTGAAACTCCTTGTAAAGGCATTTATGTTCAATTTGACACTTAATAGCAAAGGCATATGGATGGTTAGACCCTCTTTTCTACTCTGTTATTTCGTTCTTCGTGCTTGAATTCATTATTCAGATTGCAATGCTTTTTTATTCTTGACTGTTAATTTATACAGTGAAAAATTTACTGTGGAAATTATTTTTCAAGTTTTGATAGCAAGATGATAGTCTTGTTTCTTTATGACATTATGAGACAAGAATTTATGTGAATTTGACAAATTGAAGGCTTCATCTTCCTTTTTATTAATTGGTTTAATCCATCTATGTGTCCACCTTTTATTCAGTCAATGGGATATGCTATGTTCTGATCGTGATTTTCATGTTATGTTGTAACCTTGAGCCAATTTTTAACCACCTTACTCAAAAAACCAAATCATAAAACCTTATAAACACTTTGCAATAAACTAATGATGCCCTAGATTTCCCTTTCATAGTCAAGTGCAACTTTAGGGACTAACATTTTTGGTGTCGTTGTCGGGGACAAAGAAACGAAGCGATCTTCCCTAGGGAAACGACAAGTTTGCATTCAGATCTTGGTGGTGAACAAGATTTTGGACATTATTTAAGACTGTGATTATTCACCTAGCGACTCCTCTGTGGTAATTATGAATCCTAAAAGAGAAGGTAAAGGATCTAAAACTCCTCTAAATTCTTCATCATTTAATAAGAGACCAATAACTAGGAAAAATCCAGATCTTGAGTCTGTTGCAGCAGTTCCAAATCCTAAAAGGTTACTAAGAAAACCTAAAGTTCTTTTTGGTCAATATTCACTCTTAAAGGGAAAATTATCTTCAGAAATTTCTCAAGGAAAATCCTCTGAAATCATCAAAACCCAATTAGATGAAGATGTGAATCCTGAAAGTGAAATTAAACCTGTTATTGAGTCTGATATAGTTTCATTCCCTTCAACTATTTTAGAATTAAAACTAGAACAGTGAAAGTTACTTACTGAACTCATTAAACAAGAGTATCCAGACATCTTGCCTGTGACTAAAACTTTGAGAGGTCACAACACAGATATTAAGAGCGAACCAGAGACACCTTCGTCATCTCTTGGATCTGTCTCATCTAAGGATTTTAGATCACATTATTTTTCTTTTAAGAATCCTTTGTTTCTCACCCCATTAGCTGATCATAGTCCAGAAGAGAAATCCTTATCTGCTAAAGATCAAGACTCAGTGACAATACATATAAGTTGTAATACACAAGGGACACCTTCTCCTTCAACATCACCAATCTTAATCACTCCCAGAGCTCCAAAAATAGCTAATATGGCTACAGACAGAATGGACGAAATAGTTGCAGCAAGGTATGCTCCTTTGGTTCTTCCAAAAGTCATGTATGATTTTCCACCAAAGATTATATGAGATACTTGCCCAGATTCAATGGAGATGGATCAGTTACTGCTGAAGATCATTTGAGTTCATTTTATAGTTTTGCAAATAATTTCAATTTAGAGCATGTTGATGTGTGGATGAGACTATTCGTACAGAGTCTAAATGGGGAAGCAAGAAAGTGGTTCAGGAGTTTGCCTCCTAATTCAATAGTTGATATTGTAGCCTTAGATGGTGCCATTCTTAAACACTGGGTAGACAAGAAGGAATTTTTATACTACATCACCGAATTCGGTGCTTTAAGGAGGAAACAAGGTGAATCAATACTTGATTTTACCAAAAGGTTCAACTAGATGTATGGTAAAATTAAGGAGGAGATAAAACCTTCAGAGACATCAGCTAAAATCACTTTTGAAGTTGTTTGCTGGATAATCCACAGTTGGTGTCATTTTTGTCGACGTTTCAAATCAGAATCAGGATTCATCATCAAGACTAATCGATGAATCCCAATTCAGATTCGAAACGTCAACAAAAATGACACCAACTGTGGATTATCCGGCAAACAACTTCAAAAATACTCACCACAGAAATCTAAAAACAACTAAAATCACTTTTGCCAATGCATTCGATGCCAAATTTTCCTTGTTGCTTAGGGAAAGAAGAACCACTACCCTCAACCTGATGCAAGATGTAGCAACAGACAAATTGAAATCTAGAAGTGATAGAGACAGAAAAAAGAAAAAGAAAGAGTTGCCTTCATCTTCTAATTCAACATCTGATTCTAAAATGAATGAAATGGATAAGATGCTGAAAAATCTGACATCTGAAATGGAAAGGTTGAAGATAGAACAAAAATATCCCAGTAGACCTGCACAGGAGGGTGGTTACATAAATCCAAATCAATTCAGGAGGCCAAACAATGTACCTCAAATCTTACCAAGAGAAAGAAAAAACCAAGATGACCAAAGGGTTTTGCCTCCTTTTCAGAATAATGCAGTAGATGAGGAGGAGGATCAGGATGAAACAGAAGAATACCCTGCAGTTCATTTGAATGATTATGAATCATCTCCTCTACATGTGACACAATAGGATTATGAATATGCTTTGATTGCAAACCAGTTTGAGGAAGGGGATGAAGATGAGATCGTCCAACAGGAACCTAAAAGGAAAAAATACAATCTCAGATCTGGTTTGAATGCACCTAAAGTAGATACACTTGTTTCCACAAAGAAGTCCAGTACTCCAGTTAAGACAGGAATTATCAAAGGTGTTCCCAAGATCCAAGTTGATCAACCATTGAAACAACCTGCCAAGGATAGTACTGTTGACATAAAGGAACCAGACATAAATGTTTTTGCTTTCAGTTTAGAACACGAAATCAACAAAATCAAGATTTCAGTGCTATTATTAGAACTCATGAAAACAGAACCCTTCAGAAAGATTGTCATCAAGGTTCTACAGGCTCTAGCTCATGTCACCTTTTTAGATATAGTCAATCTAGAGGATGAAAACCCTGCTATAACTATTGGACCTCACATTGAAGATATAATTGATGCATCTCCACCTTTCTACATTTCATTAAATATCCATAACAAGATATTGCACAACTGCTTAATGGATTCTGGTGCCTCGCATAATGTAATGCCTAAGGTGGTGATGGAATAATTAGGGTTGGACATTACTAGACCATATCATGATCTATATTCTTTTGACTCCAAAAAAGTCAAATGCCTTGGAGTTATGAAAGATGTGGTTGTTACTCTTTCCCAATTACCTATGAAAAGTGTGGTATTAGATGTTATTGTGGCTAACATACCACCAAAATTTGGAATGCTTCTTTTAAGATCTTGGGCTAAGAAGGTAGGTGGTACTCTACAGATGGACCTTAGCTATGCAACCATACCTGTTTTTGGTGGGGAATAATGGAGATTATACATAGAAGTTAGATTGGCTTATTTGGTAAGTGATCACAATAATCCCACTAATCATCCTATATATGCTGTAGAAGATGATCTTGGTTCTTCTATTTTTCATATGAGTGAAGAAATGGCAGAAGTATCAGTCAGAAAGACAACAACTGCAGTAGGAGACAATAAAGAAAATTTTGTTTGGAAAATGTGTTTTGATGGAGCATGTTCTAAAGAAGGTTCTGGAGCTGGTATTGTCTTCATTTCCCCTACCAAGGAGGTTATCCCCATGTCATATAAACTTGAATTTGACACCACTAATAACATCAGTGAGTATGAAGCTTTGTTGTTAGGTTTGAAAGCTGCTAGAGATATGGGTGTAGATAAGTTGTATGTTTTTGGAGACTTAGAACTTATTATTCACCAGATCAAGAATATATATCAAACCAAACAGCAAAGGTTAAAACAATACAGAAATGAGGTGTGGGATTATGTGGATAATTTCTTTTCGGCATTTAATATTACTTTTGTGCATGGAAATTTGAATCAGCAGGCCGACTCTCTGGCACTTGCAGCTAGAAACTTTAAAACTCCGATGTTTCCTAATCTGAAATTCAAAGTTGAAGTCAGAAACAGACCTTCAATACCGGATAATATAAAACATTGGCAGGTTTTTAAAGATGATGAGGACATTCAAAGATTTTTGAAAACTATTGAAGAGTTTTCTAACATTTCAATTGATCAAGATGACGAAGATGGGGAAGCAGAAATACATGCTGCAGAAGTCCTTCAAGATACAATTGCTGGCCACAAAATCATTGAACTGAAGACAAACCATCTGCCCAAAGGTTTGGTTCCACTAGAAAGGTTGTTCGATCATAATGATGTTTCCAGGAAGGTTTTTATCCAAACAGAAGAAATAGATGTAGTATACTATGACATTAGTCCGGATGCAAACCCCGGGTTGGTCAAAATATCTAGGAAACTGTCACAAAAACAGAAAGAAGCATATGTCGAATTAATGAAACAATATTCAAATGTTTTTTCCTGGTCTTATGAAGATCTGAAGGTGTTTGATACAAATATTATTCAGCACAAAATTCCTCTGAAACCTGGATCAAAACCTGTTAAGAAAAAGTTCAGGCAATTTAATCCTTTACTGTTACCTATAATAGAAAAGGAGCTGAAAAGGTTGTTGGAAGCAAAAATCATAGTGCCATTGAGACACTCAGAATGGATAGCCAACCTTGTACCTATCAGGAAAAAGAATGGAGAGATAAGGCTCTGTGTAGACTTCAGGAATCTAAACAAGTGCTCTCTGAAAGACAATTATCCATTACCAAAAATCGAATATATCTTACAAAGAGTTGTCGGCGCAAAGAGAATCTCTATGCTTGATGGATATTCAGGGTACAATCAAATATCAGTAATGGAAGAGGACAAAAAGAAAACAACTTTTACCACTCCTTGGGGCACCTTTATGTACGAAAAGATGCCTTTCGGATTGATGAACACAGGAGCCACATTTCAAAGGGCTATGGACATCGCTTTCATTGGGGAGAAAGACAGGTTTGTGGTTATTAACCTTGATGACATCACCATATTTTTGGCATCCGATGAAGAACATTTACAGCACTTGAAGCAGACCTTTGAGAAGTGCAGGAGGTACGGTATATCACTTAATCCAAAAAAATCACATTTTTCCATGGAGGAAGGAAAGATTCTAGGACACATCGTTTCACCTGAAGGTATTAAAATAGATCCTGAAAGAGTAAAGGCTATTCAACAAATAGACATTCTGAGAAATAAAAAGTCTATTCAGTCCTTCATTGGTAAAATTAATTTTTTAAGGAGGTTTAGACCTAACTTTGCAGAAATTGTCAAGTACATTACTAACATGTTGAAAAAGGATGCATAAATTAAGTGGATACCAGAATCAAGAGAATCCTTTGAAAGGATCAAACAGGCTATTGTTTAGCCACCTGTTCTAATTAGCCCAGATTACTCCAAAGAATTCATGATTTTTTCATTTGCATCAAAGAATACCATAGTTGTTGTTCTTCTACAGAGAAATGAGCAAGGATACGAGCAGCCCATCTCCTTCTTTAGTAAAACCCTCAGAGACTCTGAATTGAAGTATGATTTAATAGAAAAACAGGCCTATGCCTTGGTAAAGGCTTTAAAATCCTTTAGAGTATATGTTCTTCAATATAAAATTACAACTTATGTCCCAAGCAATGCATTCAAAGAAATATTGGTTCAGCCTGATTGTGAAGAAAAGCGAGGGAAATGGATAACAAAAATCCCAGAATACAATCTCACCATAAGCCTACTCAGTTGATAAAAGGAAAAGGCCTCACCAAATTAATGACAAAAACTAATTGCAAAGAAATTGGGTTGTACCATCTTTCAGACATGACATGGGATTCTTTTGTCCAGATTGAAGAAACAAATTCACAGGTAAACAGCAAGTACATTTCTTCAACATGGTACGAAGATATCATGTTTTTTCTGTTGAATTTCCAATCTCCCCCAAAGTTGGATAAATCAAAATTCAGATCATTAAAGTTAAGAGATGTAAAGTACTGCATTGTTGATCAGACCCTGTTCTAGAAGCACCCCAACGGTTTTCTATTGAGGTGTGTGGATGAAAAAGAAGCTAAACAAATCTTTCATGATCTGCATCATGGTGTCTGTGAAGCCCGTCATCATTGGAAGGATACTGCCTTCAAGATTCTTAGAGCAGGATATTAAGGCCGGTTCTATTCTCAGATATTTTTTCTCAGGTCAGGGCATGTGAACCTTGTTAGAAATTTGTTGGAAAGCAGAAACTTATATCTTTACCTCTGAAACCAATCATCGCCCATGGACCATTTCAACAGTGGGGATTGGATTTCATTGGAGAGATTAATCTTTCGTCCTCATGACAACATATATGAATTCTTATAGCCACAGATTATTTTACAAAGTGGATTGAATCAATTCCGACTCGGAATACAAAAGACAAGGTAATCATGGAATTTCTAGAAGGATATATTTTTTCAAGGATTGGTTGTCCTAAAAAACTGGTCACTGATAATGCACAGGATTTTAAATCAAATTCCATGATTGAATTCTGCAATAATTATAGTATCAAATTGGTTCATTCTACTCCCTACTACCCCCAAGGAAATGGATTGGCAGAATCTTCCAATAACACTCTGATAAGAATTATCAAAAAATTACTAACAGAAAATAAAAAATCATGGGATTCCAAGTTAAAGATTGTCCTTTGGGTTGATCGTATCAGTAACAAGAAGTCTATTGGGACATCTCCTTTCCAGATGGTATATGGGACAGAAGCAATTCTTCCAACTCAATTGGGCCTGGCAGTCTTAAAGTTTCTACAAGAAGAGCTAGAGGAACCCAGTGATGTCCAAAAAAGAATTTTTCAGATAATTGAAGTTCAGCAGGTCAGAGAACAGGTTAATTAGAAAGATGTTGCTCACCAGAGAAAAATCAAGGCTACATTCGATAAGGGAACTAAGAAATATGTTTTCAATGAAGGGGATTTGGTGTTAAGATGGGATGCTAGGAGAGAGGATAAAGAAAAACATGGAAAGTTTGATAACCTATGGTATGGTCCTTTCGGGATAGCCAAGGTAATGAACAATAACACTTTTCTCCTACATAATTTAGACAACACTGAAATTTTTGGGGGCCCAGTGAATGGGAGGTTATTGAAGCACTATTTTCTCTAAGGGCTCATCAGGTTTCAGTTAGTACAGTAGGTTTTCATTTCAATAAAGACTCCATATACCCAATGGACTTGTTTTTACAGTTATGCTGAAAATAAAAGACTGATAGATGCAGGGAGATCAGTGAATCATAGATAAAGGAAAAGGTATTAGTCTGCAGTTCTTGGAGTTTATTATCAAAACTCCATCCCTAGAAGGAGCCAGTGTTAGTCTCTAATTTTGTCTTGGTTTAGTGAGAAACCCTTATTCTAAACCCTTCTTACCTACACTTCATTTTTTGTTTCAAGTTGATTTTGATCTTTGTTTTTAGTGTCTTATGGTTTTCATTTCAGTTTTTGAATAGTTTATTTAAGTTTGAAATTGAAAGACATGGTTTTAAACGAGGTGTCACCTTATATGCCTGTTTGAAACTCATAAATTCAAATTTTTCTAAGTCATTAATAGCACTACGGGAGTAAGGCTATTCCTATAGAGCCAAAATAATCATGCCTTGATATGCGCCTGTCATCCAGATTTCATTATGATGACATGAATGATGGTCTGAGAGCTCGCATGTGTCCACAATAGCTTGGAATCATTTACTGATTCAAACCATTTTATAATTCGACTGATTTGTACTCGCGAAGATCTCATTTTAAAATCGCTCAATTCTCAATGATCATTATATTATACCTGTCTGATTTTGCTGAATTTAGGCGCAGGTATTTGCTTAGAGGAAGGTTATACACTAACAGATTGCAGGTGGAAAATTCAGAACCTGAGGGTGCTAGTTACAGAATTGTGTTTTGATGGTGCCAAAGAGGAGCGGACAGGTAGTCAGAATAGAACCTGAGGGTATTGAACTTCTTGAAGCTTATCCTCAGATGGGTCAAAGGTTCAGAGATGTTGGGTGGTTTGAATTCCTCACCACTTTTCAAGGTTACGATGAGCAGGTCTCCATGGAGTTCACTCTGAACTTTGATGGTCACGAGGTGGAGATCGGTAAGATGCTGATGCTAGTAACAGAGTAGAAAATTGCAAAACCTTGTAGGTTGGTAGTTGGAGGAGAAAGATGGTGGAAGAAAGAGCATGTGGTTACAAAGTTTGTAAACCAATTCCTGCTTCCAGATAAGAAAAATACGAATTGGAAAAGGGGAGTACCTCGCAGCTGGATTCAACCCGAATGGCACACTGCTCAGATCGTGATCCACAGGTATATCACCTGCGAAGGTAGATTTTCACTAGTCTATATCTACCACATTAGGATATTAATGCATTTAAATGGTGATTACCCCTTAAATCTGCCTTATTTTCTACTCAAAATCCTGACAAAGATGTCAAAAAGAGTGCAGTCACTTTTCACCAATGCTAAGAGCAGTTTGTTTCATCAAGTCCTAATTGAGACTTTAGTTATGTCTGCTTTAAGAGAATTACAAAATCTTTGGAGCTGGCTCACGCAATCTTTAAACCCTAACACACCGTCCAACAAACAAAATAAAGGCAAAGGGAGAAAGATTGTCACACAGAGCCAAAATATTTCAATTAATGAAACCCCTGTTAAAGAAGAGATGCCCGACATCAGGGTGACGAGGAATAGCAGAAGTAAAATACCTAAGTTGGATCCAGAAATTGAAACGTTTTATGAAGATGTTAAAGGGGAAAATAATTCAGATAAAGATTTTAATACTCAAACTACAGTCAAGCATGAATCGCCATCAACCAGTAAAAGGGGTGCTGAAGTCAAAAGGAAAAAGGTTAAAGGTGTGTCTGTATCTCAAAAATCTAGAAGGAATTATACTAGGGTTACCAACAAGTACAGACTGAAGTCAAAGGCCATGTTTAATCCATCAATCAAATAAGAAAACGTCATAGTTATAGAAAACGACTCTGAAAATGTTGAAGCAGGTACTAGGAAAAGGGAAAAAAGAACTTCATTGCTTAAGAAACCAGTAAACAAAGGTAAACAAATGTTTTCATCATCTATAGGACCTGTAACAAGAGCTTCAACTATATTAGCAAAAGATAAAGAGATGGCTAAAGGTATCAGTGAAACCCTTGAGAATAAATGGGATTACCTTGTAGACTCAGATTACTCGGGATTAGTCTCTAAGTACCAAGTTAAAGAAAAGGAACCCAAAGTTTCCTTAAACCTGAATGAGCCTGCACCTTTTGAAGAATGCTCAAGATTCAGGGTTAAAATTAGAACTGATGAAGAGAGGATCAAGGAATTTCATAAAATAGTGAGACAGTTAAAGAAAGAAAAGGCACAAATAGAACAATGGAATGCTCATCAGCAAGAAAGGATTCAAGATTTTAAAAAGAAGAAGAAAGAGCAAAGGGAATTGCTCAAAGAACTCGGGGAAATAAACTTTAGACTCTATTGGCACAATGTCTTGCTTACCACCAAGCTCAAACAGAAAAATGCTAAAGCTACTGCTGTGATTATATCCTAAAGGTTACATGGAGGTTGACACAATCATGATTTTAATGTTTTCCAGGAAATATGGCAATGTCTACTTGATTTTTGTCAGTGATATGATAAGACCTCGAACTGTTTGACTAAATCAAATTAATTCCTGTTTTGTAGAAACAAATGTAATGCTGGCAAGATCATACAATATCAAGTTGTTGAGCTATGATATATTTTGGGATTGTAGAATCTCTTTTTGAGTGAACTACCTTAGTAGATAGATACTATTCGAATCTAGTCATTAAAGCTATACTAGATGATAGGATCTGGAGGTTTTATGGATAGTTTAAATAGACAAAGGAAAGACT
>JASDQU011314732.1:24676-37343 GCA_032191745.1 Picea mariana | reverse complement strand
CAACCAATCTTCCAACAAATCGGATGATTGTGCACATCATGTGTATGTACAAATATAAGCATTTGCATACATGGGATGAAATTCTTCCTTATGTTCAACACAGTTACAACAGGGCTCTCCATAGCTCCACCGACCATAGCCCATTTCAGGTGGGGTTTGGATTCCAACCCTTGGGCCCCATTGATGTTTCACTACCTCTTGCAACCACACAGAAAGAATCTTCCCATGTTTAGATGGAGACCAACAAAGCCACCAAATTCATTGAGTGAATTCAACACAGCTTCCAACAAGTCCATGATATTTTGTAGAAAGACAATACTAAGTACAAGAAGCACCATGATCAACACAGGGTACTGCACCAGTTTCAGGTGGGAGAAAAGGTTTGGTCACATTTATAGAAAGAACGCCTTATAGGGCCCCATCGAAAGCTCCACCCACTTCGCTATGGGCCTTACACTATCACCAAGGATGTGGGTAGCAATGATTTTGAGCTAAACACTCCACCCTTCCTTGGCTTACACCCAGTGTTCAATGTGGACCTCCTTCAGCCATATTTTCCACCATTATTGGACACCTCAAAGATCGCAGAAAATTTGACACCAACAGAGCTCAACCCTGATTGCATGGAACAAACATCCATTGATCAAATAGTGGACACTCAGGTCAAGGGCACCTGCCAACAGAGGATCCAACTTTATCGGGTTGTCAAGGCAGGGTAGCTCCTCCACCAAAGAAAGTGGCTCACCCAGGGCCAAATTCAATAGAAGTTTCCTCACTTGATGGGGGCACTCAATGCAATGGAGAGAATTGCTTCCTAAGGGGGGAGGATTGATCTAGGTGGATATTGTTGGCCACCCACCTATTCCAACTGGCTCCATTGAGAACTTTTAGTTTAACATGTTCTTCTATAATTATTTGTAATTGTGGATTATACACTTATGAGGTTGTCAGAAGCCCTACACAGCTTCCAGGTAGATATTGGTGGTGACCCACCTAATCCAACTGGCTTATTTTGGATGTTTTCATGTCAACACATCTTTCTATACTTCCAGGGCCATTTTGGGGCCCTAAACAATGTTTTTTTTTTTTTCTTTCCATAGTCAAACTATAGATGGAGTTAGACTTTGACGACATAATGTGTAGTTCTAAAAAAGACCTTTCCAACGGGATATCACGTACCTAAAATGGAGGTCATATGAAAAATTTACGACCCCGAGAAGTTGAGGTACCAACTTACCCATCGGGGCCCACATAACTTTTGGTGTTTCATCTCCTAGGGTTAGGTTTTTGGATGTCTAGGGTTTTTGAATTCATGAGTAATGTTAAAAAGGCCTATGGAGCATCATTGTAATCATTTTTCTCAGATGTATGTGCATAGCAGCCACATCTATTCTCAAAGATAGCTACCACCATTCGAGCAAGTTGTTTTTAGTTCTGTAGTTTTACAGTTTCATCCTATTTTATTTATTCAATAGAAGTTATTGTTCAATGGATATCTATTGTTGTTCTCTATATCTATATGTTATTGTATTCAGTCTGTTATTCATTTTGTTCCACTCATAAATCTAGATCACTTTGTCCCTGATACAAAGATCTAACAGCCTAGATGGGTGTAACAGTGCTCAAGCACCAAATCTAAAGGCACTAAACCTTTTCTCCTCTACGTGTGATCGATGGCTAGATCCATGCCCTCATCCCTGTATGTGATTTAATCTGGATCATTGATTTCCAGATTCATATTCTATAGATAGGCGCTTCCTTCAATCAACTTCCCTTTGTGATCGCGGGCTCAAAACCACGGGATTATCTATTTCACACATTGTTCTATTAGCATTTTTCTCCTTTTCCCCTTATTCTTCTACATGGGACTATATTCAAATGTCTCAGGGCTTATTAACTTCTACGCCCTTTAGCTTCTTTACCTTATCACATGATCATTTTTGGAACGAGGTTCTCCGGTACTTCAGCCTTCAAGATTTCTAGCCTTTGTTGTCTTCCAACTCTCTCGGAGTAAATTTTGCCAAAGTGCATATACTCTATTCACTATTAGATTGGATGGTCGATATTTAATCTTCCATTGAATGGGTGATTGTGTCTTATCCAAAGGCTTCAATAAAATCAATGATCACGACTTAATCAGGAGTTGAGATCTATGGTCCACGCTCTTTCAACATAGTGGAGCTTTAACACTTGACCACAATGTTCTTGGTTTAGATGTTTTCCATGTAGCTAAACTATCCAATGGTCCAGATCAAAAGCGTGTTGCCTCCACCAAGTTAATATTTATGCACGTTACTATGTGCTTTTGGATCTCGACCATGGATCTTCCTCCTCAATTAATGGTTAGATCTTATTTTGAGGCTTCGGCACTATGGGACTCTAAGATATTACCACTCTTAGGTTTGTTCAACTCCCCCGAAGTTTTACCAGTCGAATACGTCATAGAATGTCGGTGATCGCTTGTTGTCAGTTAACACTTTATGATTAATCTATTCTTCCATTATACTCGATTAGACGATCAAGAGACATTCTGGTGGATCTTGGATCAACGACTAACACTAATTTATGACCTCATCCTTTGACGCTTTCGACATGTTTGTGGGTGGGAGAAGCAAGATATCCCAAGAGGATGTAATTCTAGAGTGACGTGGGATGTTGATGTCACTATTGATGTGACACTGGCTGAGTGGGTTCCACATGTCACCTTGATTTGTGACTTTCGTATGCCTAATGTGACAACTAGACCTTGACACTTGTCACCAGCTTATTGGGCCACATGTCTCCCTCCTAGATCGTGGATTTGCACTTTGTGGCTTTGGTACTTCATGGATTTGAGAGTTTTAGTTGTTTGGTACTCCTCATAGTCCCAGAGTGGTCAACGTCAAGTTGACTACTCCTTCCCTTCCACTACTTCATCCAACAGTCGACGGGATCTCCTAGATCTTCTTTTGATCCTACAGTTGATGAGAGTTTGCGACTTTGAGGCTTTGGCATTCGAGTAAAGTTACATGTTTCAGACTCCTTTTAGTCGAAGTGGTCAGCACCAATTTTGACCAAAATTAGACCCGCCTATCCTCATCCAATGGTCACCATGAATTTCCTATATCTAATGGCCCTCATTCACTTTGGGACTTCAGGGCTACATAAATTCATCTTTGTCTCAAATATTCGTTGAAGTGGCGAAGCTCTGAAGTACCGAAGCTTTCTATCTCCTGCTTGTTCCAATGACTGAGAACTGCCCCAAATTTTCTCCACGATATCTGACGGTCGTCATTTACTTCACGACTTCAGAGGTTTCAAGACTTTGTGTCTTATGGGGTCTGCTTATCATGTCCTTCCACTTGGTTCTATCTGAAAATCAGGATAGATCTTGAACCGATCAAACGGTTTTGATTACTCCTGAATTTTGAATGGTCAAATAGGATTCCAGGATCCTTTACGAAGGGTTCTTCTATGTAGGTTCTGGATTCTGCACAATCTCATGGTTTTGGATTTCCCCTAAGTTTCTCAATATGATCTAACGAGATCTGGCTTCTACGCGATCTGATGGTCCAGGATTGTCCCAAGAACTACATCAATGGACAAGAATCTTTTGGAGTTTTACTGTGGGGATTTTAATCCTGATATCATTTATGTAATGCACTCTCCCTTATGAGCTTTCTTTCATTTTTTCCATTCTCTGATTCTGTGTGTGTATCCTTTCCCCGCTATCTCTCCTAAACTTTAGGAACATAGGATCATTATTGACCCTATCGTGATCAACATTGATCATGAATTGCTTCTATTTCAAGGTGATCTTCATTTTCCCCAAGGTGATATTCCTTTTTCTCTGATCAATGTACATTTTTTACTCATGTTTCCATCAATGACAACACACAATCAATAATGTCGACATTGGGTGCACTAGTCCATGAAGGAGTGTGACACACCTAAGGGCGTGACGGTTCATAAAGGTGACATTTGGAATCCATATAAGAACCCAAGGTGCATAACCAAGAAGGAATCAAGGGAAGAGAGAAATATCAACACTTAGTTTCTGATTTAGATTCAGACAAGGAAGGGCAAGCTCCCTCAAGGATCCAATTTTCTCCACTTGGGAGGACTTATGTTGCGTTGAGGTGATTCTGTGGACAGAGTTGGGGTGACCTTATTTGGATTGAGTCTAGTAGAAGGAAGGGTGACTTTGGAGTTTGTGGAAACCATGTCATAGGTTTGGGTGAGGCATGCTATGAGATAGAACCGTAGGTCTATGTGAATTCTCGTGGTAGAGAAGAGGCAGTGAATTTATGGTGGGTGCATGTTTGGGGTGCACTACATGAGTTGTGAAAGTTGTTACGATGAACGAGTATTAGTGTGACGAATCTGTGTATGAGTTTCTTGGTGAGGGACGCTAAGTTGTGCGACTCTGGCCATGTTGTAAACCAAGACGATAGTGCTCATATTGTAATTGTTTCTTATTAATAAGACTTAGTCAGGTGTTAGACATGTCTTGTGTCGCTTTCACTATATCTGTGTATCTATTGTTTTCTTTGTAAGTGTTCTCTTTGTTTCGCATGTTCATGGATTGATCCAGAATATATTTTCAAAACGAAATGAATACAGATTATTATCAAAATATTCTTAACACTGAATAATAGATATACAGTAAAATTGGTTTCTATTCAATAAGGAAATAACCTGAAACTGTAAAATGCAGCAGAAACAAGCTTGCTAGAATGGTGGTGGGTTATCTTTGAGAAGAGATGTGACGGATGTGCTCATTCGCAAGAAGATGATTACAATGAGGCTTTGAAGGAATTTTTACAATAAACAAGAATGTCAAAAACCCTAGACATCTAGAAAACCTAACCCTAGGAGATGAATCACCAAAAGTCATGTGGGCCCCGTTTGGGTAAGTTAGTACATAAACTTCCCGAGGTTGTAACTTTTGCATACAATCTCTATTTTAGGCGCATGATAGCTCATTGGAAAGGTCTATCTGAGGAATACACATTTTGTTGATATCTATCAAAGGTCATTCTAGCTGTGGCGAGCCCTAAAAAATGTTGTTTAGGGCCTTAAAACAACTCCACAAGTCAGGGACCCAAAAACTAGGGAAAAACTTCCCAAACTGGAAAACTGCCAAAATGAGTTGCTGGAATAGGTGGCAGGCCACCGACATTGATATGGATCAATTCTCCCTCCTTAGGAAGAAATGGTATCCATTGCATTGATTTCCCCCATCAGATGAGGAAATTTCTGCTGAATTAGGCCCTGGGTGAGCCACTTTCCTTAATGCAGGAGTTGACCTACTTTAACAACTCGATAAAGTTGGATCCTTTGCTGGAGAGTGCCCTTGATCTGTTTGTTCACAATTAGATCATTGGATGCTTGTTGTATGCATTCAGGGTTGAGCTATGTTGGTGTTAGTTGTTTTGTTATCTATGAGGTGTCCAATAATGGTGGGAAATACGGTCGAAGGATATCCACGTTGAACATTGGGTGTAAGCCAAGGAAAGGAGGAATGTTGAGCTCAAAAGAATTATCACCCACATCCTTGGTGATGGTGTACGACCCATAACAAAGTGGTAAAAGATTTTGATGGGGTCCTATAAGGTGCTCTTTCTACAAGTGCAACCAAACTTTGTTTCCCACCTGAAACTTATGTGGCACCTGTTGTTGATCATGGTGCTACTTGTACTTGTCATTGGACTTCTATAGGATATCATGAACCTATTGGTGGATGTGTTGGATCCATTCAATGAACCAGGTGGCTTTGTCAACTTCCGTTGGAGAAGGAGATGAGTCATTCGAGGTGACCGCAAGGGGTATTGCAACATCTATGGGACCCAATGGTTGGAATCCCAACCCCACCTGAAAGGGGTTGTGTCCGATTGAGCTATGTTGGCAATAGGTTGAAGTGGAAATAAGGATGATCGTGGGGAAAGAAACCGTGCAAAGAGTGAAACAACAGCTGGAAGTAAACACAGCACGCGTGCATGCAAGAAAGCATTCATAAGGAAAGTAGCAGCTGGAAGGAAGAACAACACGCGCATGAGAGGAAGACCTAACGTCAGTAGGGTTAGTGTTTTGGTAATGTATTGTAATGTCCGAAGAGACAAAGATGTATAAATACCAATACTAAGGTATTATAGAGGGTTGTTGTTTTTGTTCATGGATTTCGTAGTTGTCCCGATTTAGTTAGTATTCGGGTTTACATTTTGTTGTATGAACTATTTTTTAAGTTGTTTAGCTAAAGGAGAGGAGAGAAGGTATATATTAAGGATTAGATCATAGGCTGAGGAGCCTAGTGCGATCTAGTTTGCCTCATATATATCTTTCCCATCTGAGGAGAGTTGTAAGCGCACGACGTTGTAGATGCATAACTATCATAATAAAAGAGCCAAGAGCCAAATATTTGTGGATGTAGCCTAGGAGGGGGTGAACCATGGTAATATCTGTGTAATGTGATGAATGCATGCATATCTTTATCCTCTTTTTCAATAGTTATTTTTTGTGCTTAATGAATGAATGAGTTATTATATTGCCTATGAAATATGGTTATGTTATTAAGGGAATAAGCTGATAAAGTTATTGCATAGTATTGAATAATAGTATGTTGCATTTACCAGTTCTAATAATGGTTTAATGGTCGAGTTCTAATATCTCATACTCAATCCTAGGCTGTAAACACCTAAGTCTTGTAGCCACCCATTAAAGCTATCTCAGGTGAGACTGCGCAGTGCATTCTGTCTGCCTTCTGGTTTACCAGAAGGGCCAATAGTTTTAGAGGCTTTGTTGGAAACCCAAAAGACATGAACCCTGGTTCAATAACTCAGACAGTATAGAAGAAGATTTAATCAAAAAGTGGTTTTGTTGTCGTAGGTAGGAACATGAGAGGATTGAGTAGAGGAGATAAGTCGAGAATCTATAGGAGGTGGATTAAGAAAGGGTTAGGGTAGAGACCAATGAGCCATTAGAAGGGAATGTTGAGACAGTGGAATCCCACAAAATCAGAGATCGAAAGATGGCTAAGAACTAAAGAGATAGAGTTTGCACAAAAAGACAATAGAAACCCTAGAATAACACCTCGCAAATATATTGAGAAATATGTGTTTACTTATTTGCATGAAGTCTTTTTCTTTGATTTTTTGCATCTATTGTAGGAGTGGATACTAAGGTTGAAGGATAACCACGTGATGAATCGGATTCAACAGTTAGATTGGACCTCAGTATAGATTGAGAAGTTATAGCAGGTGAACAACAAGTTCACCCGTGCAGTAGACTTTCGGATTGATAGTACTGTGGCAGACCTCATAACAGAGTTTGTAGTTGACACAGTGAAGTCATACAATGCAGTGGAGAAATAATTTCTATGTGAACCTCGAGGAAAGTACATTTGATCCATGTATACTTCTATTAAGATATTTCTATATAACAAAGGTGTAATGAAAATGGAATTGGACAACTAAACTTTCCTGCATGCATGGGGGAAGGGGGGAAGCACTGACAGAGAAAGGAGAAATGGAAGGAGGTAAGGATAAAGGCAAGAATGAGGAGGAACCCTTCGACCCAATCATGATGGACGACGACCAGATCAAGTGGATCTTGGCATCAACGGAAAAGATGCGTAGAGGAGTACCCTACCAGTACAAGGTGAATACCAAGAAGAGAGCCATAGCCACGAGGGAAGGCTTGGTGAGTGATGAGGAAGAGGTAGAGGACCTCCAGGCTGTGGAGCAAATTGAGAAAATCATGCACGCAGCATATGAGAGGAAGACAAGAGGTCCAAGAGTGGGAGGAGAAGGCATCCATCCTATCCATATTAATGTCAATGTGGAACCCATAAACCCATGTGCGACTAATAAACCAAAGAGAACACCACCATTTAGACAACCAAAGTTTGAAGGAAGTCTGAAAGCAGGAAGTACATCTACACAAGGAGAAACAACTGGAGGATCCATTTCAGGTATCACTAATCAGGTATCTACACCACGAGGAGGTAGTAGTTCAACATTGAAAATGGTCGGACGTTATCCCACCATCAGGTTACCATAATTTTAGGGAGAAGCAACAGAAGACCCTGAGAAACATTTGTTCATTTGTGCAAAGATCTAGGAAGAAAAACTTATCACTGATGAAGATACTAAACTTGCATAGCTAGCTATTATGCTAAGAGACCGTGCACTAGACTGGTACATGAGTCTAGACACAAACAGTGCCCTTGGGATGACAAGGACACTGGTAGACATCAAGAAGTTACTGATAAATGAGTTTCAGAAGCTGAGCTCTGAGGATCAGTACATGAATGAGATGATCGAAATCAGACAGAAACCAGGAGAGTCTGTATGGGAGATTGATCAGAGATTCAAGTGACTGAAGGGAAAGCTAAAATATCTCATGACCAATATGCAACATTGGCGCCTATTTGTCAATTCATTACTCTCACATTTGAAATACCCTTTACGACAACAGAAATCTCAGACACAGGCAGAGGCTCTGCAGGCAACCCTGCAACTGGAAGAAAAACAGTACCAACAGATAGAACCATCTATTAAATAACTGAAAGAGGATTTGAATAATCTAACGTTTCAGTTGAACCAGAATAAGAATAAGGACAAACAAGAATTTGTTTGGTGTACCACATGCTGGACGGAGGGACACCACAAGAATGAATGTCCAACGTTCGCACAGTATATGGCAACATGAATGCCAAATTTGTTACCACCAGGAGGACTATGGTGTGAAATCTGTAAGAAATCGAGTCATGACCCTTATCACTACACGATGATACAGAAATACCAGACAGTCCCATAGAGTTCATATTGCACCTTTTGCAAGTCAGTGGGTCACGATGATAAAGATTGTACAAATATGGAGCTAATGCGAGAAAGAACATCAGATCCATATAGGGTACAGGCAGAAATGATGATTGGGAAAGCAGCGCCACAGTTTAATCAAGTTTCAGCTCCATACAATACTGCGCAGCAGTAGTATAATATTGCGTAGCCACCATACAACAACGCGCAGCCACAGTACAATATGGCACAACCCCAGTACAATACCGTGCAGTACAATCAAGAACCTCAGTATAACGCATCGTGAGGAGATCGAAAAGGCTATAGAGGAGGAGGACAAGCCAAAGGAGGTTTTAGACGAGGTAGAGGACCATTAGTATGTCATAATTATCAACAACTGGGACACTATGCAAGGGAATGTATGCTTCCACCAGCGACTTGTATGTATTGTCGTGCATCAAATCATGACATGGAAGAATGTATAACACTACCAGTAAAGATCTAGGAAAAGAGGAACCAGAACAACCAGAACGTTCAGTGGATCTCAACTGAAGCAAGGAATGAAGGAAAGAACATCAATATCATTACTCGCAGAGGAGATAAAATAGGAAATGACGCAGTTCGACAAGAACCAGTACAAAACCAGTGGGTAAAGAAGAACACTGAACCAAGGAAATAGTTCGACGTACAAAAGGAGAAGGAGATATTCAAGGAAGCTCGACAAGAATTTCAAAAGGGGGACATGGCGTTGACTTCAACTACATAGCAGAACAAGGAATCACTAGAGTACGAGATATCACCATCATTGGTTCATACCGACGGGATGCAACCCATAGGACAAGTAAGTACAATCAAAGGCTTTCTGCAATCATGTGTAAAGGTATTAAGTGATCCATCATCTGTGAAAATATTGAAAAACATACTAGAAAAATGTAGCATTGAGACAGAAGGAAATCTAGAACCAAAAATAGTTAATCACCTACACATAAGAAGAAGAACAAGTAGGGAGTTTAGACTGAATGCTAACATCAGAGATTTCAATATGGGAGACATTATACTAGATCTAGTATCTGAAGTTAATGTATTACCAAAGAAAACATGGAAGTGCATGGGAGAGCCAACATTAGGATATTCACCTATTCAATTAAAATTGGCAAACCAACATAGAGTCTTACCAATTGGTAGACTGAAAGGAGTGAGTGATGAGACAGTCGACCTAGATGGAGTGTGCACTAAAGCAGATTTTGAAGTTATTGAAATAGTTGACAGCACAACACCTTACCCGACATTGCTTGGTCTGGATTGGGCATTTGAAAACCATGCCATAATCAATTTGAAGACTAGGAAAATGACATTTGAGTCAGGAGAATACAGGGTCATCGCACCATTAGACCCATCGGAAGGGGAGAGGTTTGTAGAACCTACTTTTCTATAATTAGAGGAAATCGACCAGTTGTACAGAACAACTACACGCGATGAGGATTACGTAAATCCAACTATATATGGGGTACTCAGTTGGTGCAGCATTACTTCATGTGCGACGGATTCAGACACCGGTTTAGAAAACTGGTAGCAGAGGCTACACGAAGTCTCCACAAGAAGATGTGCAAGAATAGATCGGGAAGTAATATGGGTAGGCACAGAAATCAAAGAACCACCTAGTTTCCATAGAATAAACAATTTGGAAACATTCTTGACACAGTATGAAGATGCAGTGTTAGAGAACTAGAGACTGTTAGAACTTGATCTAGCACTCAAGGCCACAGCTGCAATATGGTGGGGTGCACACAAGGAGACCATCATAGATTGGTACCAATGTAAGAGGGTATTGTGCATAAGGTTTGGCGCAGAATAGAAAAACAAAAAATAGCAGAAGTGTGATGGACATAGGGCACCATCAGAACACTTGGAGGTCTGTAGAACGCTATGGAATATGACACCCCCAAAGGAATGGCCTCATCACTTCATACACACTCTAGAGGGAATACCAACAAATGGGTATACAGACCAGGAGTTACGCAAAGGAACTGCGACATGGACGACATTGCAACAGAATTTTACCGTCACATTTTCATTCGAACATGAAAACCTCAACATAGATGCATCTCTAAAACAGATAAGAGGAGTAATATTCATCAAAGAACTAGATATAGAATTTATCATAGAAGAGAAACAACGGAATATACAAACAGTTAAGGAACTGTTGTCATGCTATCATGTGCAATATCATGTGCAAGAGGAAGCACCGGATGAAGACGATCCTCGTGATATTCAGATTGAAGAGGTAGAAGGTGAAAGAGACATGGAAGGTCCACCCATAGAATCGGAAGTCATTTTCATGCTGATCAAAGTAAATAAAGTCAACATTGGGACAGTCAAGCATCCCAAAATGGCCAACATTGGAGACTACTGGGATGAGAAAACAGTAGAAAGCATCATAGAGTTGTTGTGTGAATACAACAACTTGTTTCCCACAACCTTTACAGAGATGAAGGGAATAGCATGAGAATTAGGAGAGATGAAGATACCACTCAGACCAGAAAGAAAGATCGATCAGAAAACGACCATATATATTGAACCCCATATACAAATAGAAATTCAAAGATGATATCGACAGGATGCTCGAAGTCAGCATCATAGAACCGGTCGAAGAGTCAGAATGAATAATCATGATGGTAGTACAGGAAAAGAAACGAGGGATTAGGATATGCATCGAGTTAAGGAAGTTGAATGATCCATGCCTACATGACCCGTTCCCTACACCTTTCACAGATGAGGTGTTAGAGAATGTAGGAGGGCATGAAGCTTACTCATTCATTGATGGATTCTCAGGCTATAATCAGATTAAGATAGCAGAGGAGGACAGATACAAGACCACATTCGCGATAGAATGGGGATCTTACCAATACACAGTCATGTTGTTTGGACTGAAGAATGCACCAGCAATCTTTTTCAGAGTAGTCATTGTTGCATTTAAGGAATTCATCCACCACTTTCTCATAGTATACATGGATGATTGGATAGTATATAGTTTATTGAAAAATCATGTAGAAGTCTTACGCCTGATGCTAGAAAGATGAAGACAGTGTCAGATATCACTAAACATAAAGAAATGTATATTTGGAACACTGTTTAGGATACTATTAGGCCATATAGTATGAAAACAAGGTTTACTAGTAGATCTTGCAAAGATCACAGTCATTCTTAACTTACCACCACCAAAAAAGTCTATCAGCTAAGAGCGAAATTGGGACACACAGGTTATTACAGGAAATTTATCAAAGGATATGCGCAAATCACTGCACCGATGGAAAAGCTGCTAAGAAAGGATACAATTTTTTAGTGGAATGACGAGTGTCAACATGGTCTGGATACCTTGAAAGAAAATATGGTCACCGCACCGATATTAGTATTTCCAGACTGGGAGAAGAGATTCCATGTGCATGTAGATTCATCAACCATAGAACTTGGAGCTATCTTAGTGCATCTAGGAGCGGTAGACTTGGATCATCCGATAGCATTCACGAGCAAAAAATTATCAGACTCAGAACATAACTATAACATGACCGAAATAGAAGGCCTAGCTATGGTCTACGCACTTCAAAAGTTCTGACATTACTTATTGGGGAACCACTTCAAGATGTTCACAAATCACTCACTACTACATATTGTAAAAATTCTGACGTTTTATTTGCGGCGTTATGGAAAAAATTGTCCATATTGTCGCAAAATAGAGGAAATTTATAAAAAAAAAAAATCATGTTGCCCGATAACGTCGCTCTTGCCACGTTAACATCAGTCTTGCCACGTTAACGTCGTTCTTGCCACGTTTTTCACTGGAACGTCTCTCTTGCCACGTTTTCCACTGGAACGTCTCTCTTGCCACGTTT
>JASDQU011314732.1:0-21807 GCA_032191745.1 Picea mariana | reverse complement strand
GGCATTGGGTTCAACATCAATAATGCTCTTCCCTCCTTCTAGATTTGATTCAGAGTCATAATCTGCCTCTGACTTGAAATCTTTCAACTTGACCACTACTGACTTCTTGGAGTGGCATTCTTTGATGTTGTTCCAAGGGCGTTTATGATATTCACACCATTTTCCCGTGTCCTTCTTCAAATTCTCATTACCCTTCTTGTGTTGCAGATTGGAATGGTTTTCCCGAGAGTGGCCATCTTTTCTCTATCCCTTGTTTTGTGGGTTGGGGCCACCTTCTCCCTGCTTCAGCTGTGAGGAGGTTGCAAATCCAAACTCTCGCCTCTTCTACTTAAATTTATACTCGATCTTGACAACATATCTAAAAGTTGTACCCAATGATGCGATGTCCAGAAACTCCTTTTCTGTTTGAATGTATCTATGCAAACAACCGCAGTATTTGAGCACCAAATTTCGCTCAGAGTATTTGAAACCCAATTTGGTGTGCATGTTATGGAAAATATTGGTTAAATATGGTACTATATGGTCCTTTTCATGACACAGGGTGGTCCATATTGTGTACTGGTCCTCATAGCTTCCAACAGGTTAGTATTGTTATTTAGTGGCATCCTTGAAGGAATCCCATGTGGGGGCGACCGCAAATATTGCAGATTCCTTTATGGCCCTTTGCTCAAAGTAAGTATCCCAATGGTCCTTAACATTGGGGACAACCTTGAGGAGTGAAAAAGTAATTTTTCCCTATCAAAAAAATTGTGGACCAAAAAATACCCTTCGAACAGATTCAAGCATTTATCTACAACATCCGCATCTATCAATCCTTCAAATAATGGAATATCAAAATTTACCTATACCTTGAAGGGGGTTTCATGGCCTCTTTATGAAGATGAGTCTCCTGTGGGAAGTCGTCGAAGGATCTGTGCAAAGTTGTCGATCATTTTGTTCCTTTGTTTCACAAGGGATTCCTCAAGCAACATTTTAAAATGATCTCTTGCTCCATCATATTTCTTTTCATCCCCCATGAGTTGTTGATGGGCTTGGCATGACCGATATTGCAAAGGCTCAATTGGTTCAAGTCCCAAATTGTTGTACCCAGATCTTGTCGGGGACATGCATGAAGAAAAATAAATGAAGAGAAGACCGCTTTGATACCAGTGATCTATATTTATGAGTGGAACAAAATGAATAATATACTAAATACAATAACACAGATATACAAAGAACAACAACAGATATCCAGTGAACAATAACTTCTATTGAATAAATAAAATAGATTGAAATTGTAAAACTGCAGAACTGAAAAGAACTTGCTCGAATGGTGGTAGCTATCTATGAGAATATATGTGGCTTCTATGCACATCTGTTTGAGAAGAATGATTACAATGAGGCTCTAGAGGAATTTTCAACATTACTCATGAATTCCAAAACCCTAGACATCCAAAAACCTAACCCTAGGAGATGAAACACCAAAATTTATGTGGGACCTGATGGGTAAGTTGGTACCTCAACTTCCTAGGGTCGTATCGTTTTCATACGACCTCTGTTTTAGGCACGTGATCTCCCATTGGAAATATATTTTCGATAACTACACATTATGTCATCAAACTATGACTTTGTCTATAGTTTGACTGTGGCAATCCAAAAAAAACACTGTTTAGGCCCCCAAAATGGCCCCAAAACGGCCCTAGAAGTACAGAAAGATGTGTTGACATGAAAACATCCAAAATAAGCCAGTTGGATTAGGTGGGTGGCCACCAATCTCCACCCAGAAGCCGTGTAGGGATTTAGACAACCCTGGAAGTGTAGAACCCACAATTACAAAAAATTACAGAAGAACGTGTTGAACTAAAATTTGTCAATGGAGCTAGTTGGAATAGGTGAGTGGCCACTGATATCCACCTGGATCATAGAGTTAAGCCCAAATTCACTGCAGAGGTCCTTGGACACCTCATTATGGATTTGATGTGAAGTGAGTCAAATGATAAGCCTCCATAACTGTGGGTTGGCCTAGAAACTAGTGCCAATTAAGAATATCATTCTTAATTAAAAAAATATTGAAAGAAGAACAAAGTTCACCCAATAAACTTAAAAGATAATAGTAAAAGAAGAAATTTGTTATTAAAATAACATAGTTTTTAATAAATGAAAAGGTGCAATGGTTCATTATTAAAAGATACAGTGGTTCAATGTCATACCTTTGGACTACTATATAAACATAAAGGTATGGTGAAATAAAGGTGTCTCTGCATTCCATATCAGTAGATCAAAAGCAAAAATAGAGTCCAAGAAGAAAAACTGAAGATACTTATGCAGTGAGGGTGGAAGGGAGGAGCAAGGAGTAAAAGTGTGAAAACAAGGGAGTTGGTGCTTCCTAGGGTTTGTGCCCTGTTAGTCCCTAAAGTTGCACTTGACTATGAAAGGGAAAGCTAGGGCATCATTAGTTTATTGCAAAGTGTTTATAAGGTTTTATAATTTGGTTTTTTGAGTAAGGTGGTTGAAAATTGGCTCAAGGTTACAACATAACATGAAAATCACGATCAGAACATAGCATATCCCATTGATTGAATAATAGGTGGACACATAGATGGATTAAACCATTAAGAAAAAGAAAGATGAAGCCTTCAATTTGTTAACTTCACATAAATTCTTGTCTCATAATGTCATAAAGAAACAAGACTATCAACTTGATATCAAAACTTGAAAAATAATTTCCACAGTAAAATTTTCACTGTATAAATTAACAGTCAAGAATAAAAAAGCATTGCAATTTGAATAATGAATTCAAGCATGAAGAAAGAAATAACAGAGTAGAAAAGAGGGTCTAACCATCCATATGCCTTTTCTATTAAGTGTCAAATTGAACATAAATGCCTTTACAAGGAGTTTCACAAAAAGGTCCCCTGGATATCCAATTTTTTGACCACCACATAGTCTTTCCTTTGTCTATTTAAACTATCCATAAAACCTCCAGATCCTATCATCTAGTATAGCTTTAATGACTAGATTCGAATTGTATCTATCTACTAAGGTAGTTCACTCAAAAAGAGCTTCTAAAATCCCAAAATAGATCACAACTCAACAACTTGATATTGTATGATCTTGCCAGCATTACATTTGTTTCTACAAAACAGGAATTAGTTTGATTTAGTCAAACAGTTCGAGGTCTTAGCATCTCATTGACAAAATCGAGTAGACATTTCAATATTTCTTGGAAAACATTAAAATCATGATTGTGGCAACCTCCATGTAACCTTTAGGATATAATCACAACAGTAGCTTTAACATTTTTCTGTTTGAGCTTGGTGGTAAGCACGACATTGTGCCAATAGAGTCTAAAGTTTATTTCCCTGAGTTCTTTGAGCAATGCCCTTTGCTCTTTCTTCTTCTTTTTAAAATCTTGAATCCTTTCTTGCTGACGAGCATTCCATTATTCTATTTGTGCCTTTTATTTCTTTAACTGTCTCATTGTTTTATGAAATTCCTTGATCCTCTCTTCATCAGTTCTAATTTTAACCCTGAATCCTGAGCATTCTTCAAAAGGTGCAAGCTCATTCAGGTTTAAGGCAACTTTGGGTTCCTTTTCTTTAACTTGGTACTTAGAGACTGATCCCGAGCTATGTTCTTCATCAGAACTTGCTGAATCTATGGCTTCAGGCACATCTGATATGTGATTTGAGTCTACAAGGTAATCCCATTTATTCTCAAGGGTTTCACTGATACCTTTAGCCATCTCTTTATCTTTTGCTAATCTGGTTGAAGCTCTCATTACAGGTCCTATAGATGATGAAAACATTTTTTTACTGGTTTCTTAAGCAATGAAGTTCTTTTTTCCTTTTTCCTGGTACCTGCTTCAACATTTTCAGAGTTGTCTTCTATAACTATGACATTTTCTTCTTTGATTGATGGATTAAGCATGGTCTTTGACTTCAGTCTATACTTGTTGGTAACCCTAGTAGAATTCCTTATAGATTTTTGAGATATAGACACACCTTTAACCTTTTTCCTTTTGACTTCAACACCCCTTTTACTGGTTGATGGTGATTCATGCTTGACTGTAGTTTGAGTATTAAAATCTTTATCTGAATCATTTTCCCCTTTAACATCTTCTTCAGAAAATGTTTCAATTTCTGGATCCAACTTAGGTCTTTTACTTCTGCTATTCCTCATCACCCTGATGTCGGGCATCTCTTCTTTAACAGGGGTTTCATTAATTGAAATATTTTGGCTCTGTGTGAAAGTCTTTCTCCCTTTGCCTTTCTTTTGTTTGTTGGATGGTGTGTTAGGGTTTAAAGATTGCGTGAGCCAGCTCCAGAGATTTTGTAATTCTCTTAAAGAAGACATAACTAAAGTCTTAATTAGGACTTAATGAAATAGATTTCTCTTAGCATTGGTGGAAAGTGACTGCACTCTCTTTGACATCTTTGTCAGGCTTTTGAGTAGAAAATAAGGCAGATTTAAGGGGTAATCACCATTTAAATGCATTAATATCCTAATGTGGTAGATATAGACTAGTGAAAATCTACCTTCGCAGGTGATATACATGTGGATCACGATCAGAGCAGTGTTCCTTTCGGGTCAAATCCAGCTGCGAGGTACTCCCCTTTTCCAATTCGGATTTTTCTTATCTGGAAGCAAGAATTTGTTCACAAACTCTGTAACGACATGCTCTTTCTTCCACCATCTTTCTCCTCCAACTACCAACCTACAATATTTTGCAATTGCCTACTCTGTTACTAGCATCAACATCTTCCCAATCTCCACCTCATGACCATCAAAGTTTAGAGCGAACTCCATGGAGACCTGCTCATCGTAACCTTGAAAAGTGGTGAGGAATTCAAACCACCCAGCATCTCTAAACCTTTGAGCCATCTAAGGAAAATCTTCATGAAGTTCAACACCCTCAGGTTCTATTCTGACTACTTGTCCACTCCTCTTTGGCACCATCAAAACACAATTCTGTAACTAGCACCCTCAGGTTCCGAATTTGCCACTTGCAATCTATTAGTGTATAACGTTCCTCTAAGCAAATACCTGCGCCTAAATTCAGCAAAATCAGACAGGTATAATATAATGATCATTGAGAATTGGGCGATTTTAAAATGAGACCTTCGCAGGTACAAAGCAGTCGGATTATGAAACGGTTTGAATCAGTAAATGATTCCAAGCTATTGTGGATACATGTGAACTCTCAGACCATGATTCATGTCATCATAACAAAATCTGGATGATAGGCATGTATCAAGGCATGATTTGAACCTCTCGTAGCGCTATTAATGACTTAGAAAAATTTGAATTTATGAATTTCAAACAGGCATATAAGGTGACACCTCGTTTAAAACCATGTCTTTCAATTTCAAACTTAAATAAACTATTCAAAAACTGAAATGAAAACCATAAGACACTAAAAACAAAGATCAAAATCAACTGGAAACAAAAAACGAAGTGTAGGTAAGAAGGGTTTAGAATAAGGGTTTCTCACTAAACCAAGACAAAATTAGAGACTAACACTGGCTCCTTCTGGGGATGGAGTTTTGATAATAAACTCCAAGAACTGTAGACCAATGCCTTTTCCTTTATCTATGATTCACTGATCTCCCTTCATCTGTCAGTGTTTTATTTTCAGCATAACTGTAAAAACAAGTCCATTGGGTATATGGAGTCTTTATAGAAAGGAAAACCTACTGTACTAACTGAAACCTGATGAGCCCTTAGAGAAAATAGTGCTTCAAGAACCTCCCATTCACTGGGCCCCAAAAACTTTCAGTGTTGTCTAAATTATGCAGGAGAAAAGTGTTATTGTTCATTACCTTGGCTATCCTGAAAGGACCATACCATAGGTTATCGAACTTTCCATGTTTTGCTTTATCCTCTCTCCTGGAATCCCATATTAACACCAAATCCCCTTCATTGAAAACATATTTCTTAGTTTCCTTATTGAATGTAGCCTTGATTTTTCTCTGGTGAGCAACATCTTTTTGATTAACCTGTTCTCTAACCTGCTGAACTTCAATTATTTGAAAAATTCTTTTTTGGACATCATTGGGTTCTTCTAGCTCTTCTTGTAGAAACTTTAAGACTGGCAGGCCCAATTGAGTTGGAAGAATTTCTTCTGTCCCATATACCATTTGGAAAGGAGATTTCCCAATAGACTTCTTGTTACTGATACGATCAGCCCAAAGGGAAAACTTTAACTTGGAATCCCATGATTTTTTATTTTCTGTTAGTAATTTTTTGATAATTCTTATCAGAGTGTTATTGAAAGATTTTGCCAATCCGTTCCCTTAGGGGTAGTAGGGAGTAGAATGAACCAATTTGATACTATAATTATTTCAGAATTCAATCACGGAATTTGATTTAAAATGTTGTGCATTATGATTGACCAGTTTTTTAGGACAACCAATCCTTGAAAAAATATATCCTTCTAGAAATTCCATGATTACCTTGTCTGTTGTATTCCAAGTCGGAATTGATCCAATCCACTTTGTAAAATAATATGTGGCTATAAGAATCCATCTATGTTGTCCCAAGGATGACGGATTAATCTCTTCGATGAAATCCAATTACCACTATTGAAATGGTCCATTGGCGATGATTGGTTTCAGAGGTAAAGATATAAGTTTCTTCTTTCCAGCAAATTTTTGACAAGGTTCACATGCCCTGACCTGAGCAAAAATATCTGAGAATAGAACCGTCCAGTAATAGCCTGCTCTAAGAATCTTGAAGGAAGTATCCTTCCAATGATGATGGGCTCCACAGACACCATGATGCAGATCATGAAAGATTTTTTTAGCTTCTTTTTCATCCACACACCTCAACAGAAAACCATTGGGGTGCTTCTAGAACAGGGTTTGATCAACAATGCAGTACTTTACAGCTCTTAACTTTAATGATATGAATTTTGGTTTATCCAACTTTGGGGGAGATTGGAAATTCAACAGAAAAAACATGATATCTTTGTACCATGTTGAAGAAATGTACTTGTTTACCTGTGAATTTGTTTCTTCAATCTGGACAGAAGAATCCTGTGTCATGTCTAAAAGATGGTACAACCCAATTTCTTTGCAATTAGATTTTGTCATTAATTTGGCGAGGTCTTGTCCTTTTATCAACTGAGTAGGATTTATGGTAGGATTGTATTGTGGGATTTTTGTTATCCATTTCCCTCGCTTTTCTTCACAATCAAGATGAACCAATATTTCTTTGAATGCATTGCTTGGGACATAAGATGTAATTTTAGATTGAAGAACATATACTCTGAAGGATTTTAAAACCTTAACCAAGGCATAGGCCTGTTTTTCTATTAAATCATACTTCAATTCAGAGTCTCTGAGGGTTTTACTAAAGAAGGAGATGGGCTGCTCATATCCTTGCTCATTTCTCTGTAGAAGAACAACAACTATGGTATTCTTTGATGCAAATGAAAAAATCATGAATTCATTGGAGTAATCTGGGCTAATTAGAACAGGTGCCTGAACAATATCCTGTTTGATCCTTTCAAAGGATTCTCTTGCTTCTGGTATCCACTTAATTTCTGCATCCTTTTTCAACATGTCAGTAATGTACTTGACAATTTCTGCAAAGTTAGGTATAAACCTTCTTAAAAAATTAATTTTACCAATGAAGGACTGAATAGACTTTTTATTTCTCAGAATGTCTATTTATTGAATAACCTTTACTCTTTCAGGATCTATTTTAATACCTTCAAGTGAAACGATGTATCCTAGAATCTTTCCTTCCCCCATGGAAAAATGTGATTTTTTTGGATTAAGTGATATACCGTACCTCCTTCACTTCTCAAAGGTCTGCTTCAAGTGCTGTAAATGTTCTTCATCGGATGCCGAAAATATAGTGATGTCATCAAGGTAAATAACCAAAAAATTGTCTTTCTGCCCAATGAAAGCGATGTCCATAGCCCTTTGAAATGTGGCTCCTGTGTTCATCAATCCGAAAGGTATCTTTTCGTACATAAAGGAGCCCCAAGGAGTGGTAAAAGCTGCTTTCTTTTTGTCCTCTTCCATTATTGATATTTGATTGTACCCTGAATATCCATCAAGCATAGATATTCTCTTTGCACCGACAACTCTTTGTAAGATATAATCCATTTTTGGTAATGGATAATTGTCTTTCAGAGAGCACCTGTTTAGATTCCTGAAGTCTACACAGAGCCTTATCTCTCCATTCTTTTTCCTGATAGGTACAAGGTTGGCTATCCATTCTGAGTGTCTCAGTGGCACTATGCTTTTTTCTTCCAACAACCTTTTCATCTCCTTTTCTATTATAGGTAACAATAAAGGATTAAATTGCCTGAACTTTTGCTTAACAGGTTTTGATCCAGGTTTCAGAGGAATTTTGTGCTGAATAATCTTTGTATCAAACACCTTCAGATCTTCATAAGACCAGACAAAAATATTTGAATATTGTTTCATTAATTCGACATATGATTCTTTCTGTTTTTGTGACAATTTCCTAGATATTTTGACCAACCTGGGGTTTGCATCCGGACTAATGTCACAGTCTACTACATCTATTTCTTCTGTTTGGATAACAACCTTCCTGTAAACATCATTATGATCGAACAACCTTTCTAGTGGAACCAAACCTTTGGGCAGATGGTTTGTCTTCAGTTCAATGATTTTGTGGCCAACAATTGTATCTTGAAGGACTTCTGCAACATGTATTTTTTCTTCCCCATCTTCGTCATCTTGATCAATTGAAATGTTAGAAAACTCTTCAATAGTTTTCAAAAATCTTTGAATGTCCTCATCATCGTTAAAAACCTGCCAATGTTTTATATTATCTGGTATTGAAGGTCTGTTTCTGACTTCAACTTTGAATTTCAGATTAGGAAACATCGGAGTTTTAAAGTTGCTAGCTACAAGTGTCAAAGAGTCAGCCTACTGATTCAAATTTCTATGCACAAAAGTAATATTAAATGATGAAAATAAATTATCCACATAATCCCACACCTCATTTTTGTATTGTTTTAACCTTTGCTATTTGGTTTGATATATATTCTTGATCTGGTGAATAATAAGTTCTGAGTCTCCAAAAACATACAGCTTATCTACACCCATATCTCTAGCAGCTTTCAAACCTAACAAAAAAGATTCATACTCACTGATGTTATTAGTGGTGTCAAATTCAAGTTTATATGACATGGGGATAACCTCCTTGGTAGGGGAAATGAAGACAATACCAGCTCCAAAACCTTCTTTAGAACATGCTCCATCAAAATACATTTTCCAAACAAAATTGTCTTTACTGTCTCCTACTGCAGTTGTTATCTTTCTGACTGATACTTCTGCCATTTCTTCACTCATATGAAAAATAGAAGAACCAAGATCATCTTCTACAACATATATAGGATGATTAGTGGGATTATTGTGATCACTTACCAAATAATTCAATCTAACTTCTTTGTATAATCTCCATTGTTCCCCACCAAAAATAGGTATGGTTGTATAGCTAAGGTCCATCTGTAGAGTACCATCTACCTTCTTAGCCCAAGATCTTGAAAGAAGCATTCCAAATTTTGGTGGTATGTCAGCCACAATAACATCTAATACCACACTTTTCATAGGTAATTGGGAAAGAGTAACAACCACATCTTTCATAACTCCAAGGCATTTGACTTTTTTGGAGTCAAAAGAATATAGATCATGATACGGTCTAGTAATGTCCAACCCTAATTCTTCCATCACCACCTTAGGCATTACATTATGCGAGGCACCAGAATCCATTAAGCAGTTGTTCAATATCTTGTCATGGATATTTAATGAAATGTAGAAAGGTGGAGAGGCATCAATTCTATCTTCAATGTGAGGTCCAATAGTTATAGCAGGGTTTTCATCCTCTAGATTGACTGTATCTGAAAAGGTGACATGAGCTAGAGCCTATAGAACCTTGAGGACAGTCTTTCTGAAGGGTTCTATTTTCATGAGTTCTAATAATGGCACTGAAATCTTGATTTTGTTGATTTCATGTTCTAAACTGAAAGAAGAAACATTTATGTCTGGTTCCTTTATGTCAACAGTACTATCCTTGGTAGGTTGTTTCAATGGTTGATCAACTTCGATCTTGGCAAAACCTTTGATAATTCCTATCTTAACTGGAGTACTGGCCTTCTTTGTGAAAACATGTGTATCTACTTTAGGTGCATTCAAACCAGATCTGAGATTGTATTTTTTCCTTTTAGGTTTCTGTTGGACGATCTCATCTTCATCCCCTTCCTCAAACTGGTTTGCAATCAAAGCATATTCATAATCCTGCTGTGTCACATGTAGAGGAGATGATTTAGAATCATTCAAATGAACTGCAGGGTCTTCTTTTGTTTCATTTTGATCCTCCTCCTCATCTACTGCATTATTCTGAAAAGGAGGCAAAACCCTTTGGTCATCTTGGTTTTTTCTTTCTCTTGGTAAGATTTGAGGTACATTGTTTGGCCTCCTGAACTGATTTGGATTTCTATAACCACCCTCCTGTGCAGGTCTACTGGGCTATTTTTGTTCTATCTTCAACCTTGCCATTTTAGATGTCAAAGTTTTCAACATCTTATCCATTTCATCCATTTTAGAATTAGATGCTGAATTAGAAGATGAAGGCAACTCTTCCTTTTTCTTTTTTCTGTCTCTATCACTTCTAGACTTCAATTTGTCTATTGCTAATATGTTTGATTCTACCTTGATAGCAACATCTTGCATCAGGCTGAGGGTAGTGGTTCTTCTTTCCCTAAGCAACAAGAAAAATTCGGCATCGAATGCAGTGGCAAAAGTGATTTTAGATGATGTCTTTGAAGTTTTTATCTCCTCTGGAATTTTACCATACATCTGGTTGAACCTTTTGGTAAAATCAGGTATTGATTCACCTTGTTTCCTTCTTAAAGCACCGAATTCGGTGATGTAGTATAAAAAGTCCTTCTTATCTACCCAGTGTTTAAGAAAGGCATCATCTAAGGCTACGATATTAGCTATTGAATTAGGAGGCAAACTCCTGAACCACTTTCTTGCTTCCCCATTTAGACTCTGTACGAACAATCTCATCCACACATCGACATGCTCTACATTGAAATTATCTGCAAAACTATAAAATGAACTCAAATGATCTTCAACAGTAACTGATCCATATCCATTGAATATGGGAAAGTATCTCATATAATCATTTGGTGGAAAAACATACATGACTTTTGGAAGAACCAAAGGAGCATACCTTGCCGCAACTATTTCATCCATTCTATCTGTAGCCATATTAGCTATTTTTGGAGCTCTGGGAGCGAGTAAGATTGGTGATGCTGAAGGAGAAGGCGTTCCTTGTGTATTACAAATTATATGTATTGTCACTGAGTCTTGATCTTTAGCAGATAAGGATTTCTCTTCTGGACTATGATCAACTAATGGGGTGAGAAACAAAGGATTCTCAAAAGAAAAATAATGTGATCTAAAATCCTCAGATGAGACAAATCCAAGAGATGATGAAGGTGTCTTTGGTTCTCTCTTAATATCTGTGTTGTGACCTCTCAAAGTTTCAGTCACAGGCAAGATGTCTGGATACTCCTGTTTAATGAGTTCAGTAAGTAACTTCCACTATTCTAGTTTTAATTCTGAAATAGTTGAAGGGAATGAAACTATATTAGACTCAATAACAGGTTTAATTTCACTTTCAGGATTCACATCTTCATCTAATTGGGTTTTGATGATTTCAGAGGATTGTCCTTGAGAAATTTCTGAAGATAATTTTCCCTTTAAGAGTGAATACTGATGAAAAATAACTTTAGGTTTTCTTAGTAACCTTTCAGGATTTGGAACTACTGCAACAGGCTCAAGATCTAGATTTTTCCTGGTTACTGGTCTCTTATTAAATGATGAAGAATTTAGAGGAGTTTTAGGTCCTTTACCTTCTCTTTTAGGAGCCATAATTACCACAGAGGAGTCGCCAGGTGAATAATCACAGTCTTAAATAATGTCCAAAATCTTGTTCACCACCAAGATCTGAATGTAAACTTGTCGTTTCCCTAGGGAAGATCTCTTCGTTTCTTCATCCCCGGCAATGATGCCAAAAATGTTAGTCCCTAAAGTTGCACTTGAATGTGAAAGGGAAAGCTAGGGCATCATTAGTTTATTGCAAAGTGTTTATAAGGTTTTATGATTTGGTTTTTTGAGTAAGGTGGTTGAAAACTGGCTCAAGGTTACAACATAACATGAAAATCACGATCAAAACATAGCATATCCCATTGACTGAATAAAAGGTGGACACATAGATGGATTAAACCAATTAATAAAAAGGAATATGAAGCCTTCAATTTGTCAACTTCACATAAATTCTTGTCTCATAATGTCATAAAGAAACAAGACTATCATCTTGATATCAAAACTTGAAAAATAATTTCCACAGTAAAATTTTCACTGTATAAATTAACAGTCAAGAATAAAAAAACATTGCAATCTGAATAATGAATTCAAGCATGAAGAAAGAAATAACAGAGTAGAAAAGAGGGTCTAACCATCCATATGCCTTTTCTATTAAGTGTCAAATTGAACATAAATGCCTTTACAAGGAGTTTCACAAAAAGGTCCCCTGGATCTCCAATTTTTCAACCACCACATAGTCTTTCCTCTGTCTATTTAAACTATCCATAAAACCTCTAGATCCTATAATCTAGTATAGATTTAATGACTAGATTCAAATAGTATCTATCTACTAAGGTAGTTCACTCAAAAAGAGCTTCTACAATCCCAAAATAGATCACAACTCAACAGCTTGATATTGTATGATCTTGCTAGCATTACATTTGTTTCTACAAAACAGGAATTAGTTTGATTTAGTCAAACAGTTCGAGGTCTTAGCATCTCACTGACCAAAAATGAGTAGACATTTCCATATTTCTTGGAAAACATTAAAATCATGATTGTGGCAACCTCCATGTAACCTTTACGATATAATCACAACAATAGCTTTAGCATTTTTCTGTTTGAGCTTGGTGGTAAGCACGACATTGTGCCAATAGAGTCTGAAGTTTATTTCCCTGAGTTCTTTGAGCAATGTCCTTTGCTCTTTCTTCTTCTTTTTAAAATCTTGAATCCTTTCTTGCTGACGAGCATTCCATTGTTATATTTGTGCCTTTTCTTTCTTTAACTGTCTCACTGTTTTATGAAATTCCTTGATCCTCTCTTCATCAGTTTTGATTTTAACCCTGAATCCCGAGCATTCTTCAAAAGGTGCAGGCTCATTCAGGTTTAAGGAAACTTTGGGTTCCTTTGCTTTAACTTGGTACTTAGAGACTAATACTGAGCTATGTTCTTCATCAGAACTTGCTGAATCTATGGCTTCAGGCACATCTGATATGTGATCTAAGTCTACAAGGTAATCCTGTTTATTCTCAGGGGTTTCATTGATACCTTTAGCCATCTCTTTATCTTTTTCTAATCTGGTTGAAGCTCTCGTTACAGGTCCTGTAGATGATGAAAACATTTGTTTACCTTTGTTTACTAGTTTCTTAAGCATTGAAGTTCTTTTTTCCCTTTTCCTAGTACCTGCTTCAGCATTTTCAGAGTCATCTTCTATAACTATGAAGTTTTCTTCTTTGATTGATGGATTAAACATGGCCTTTGACTTCAGTCTGTACTTGTTGGTAACCCTAGTATAATTCCTTCTAGATTTTTGAGATACAGACACACCTTTAACCTTTTTCCTTTTGACTGCAGCACCCCTTTTACTGGTTGATGGAAATTCATGATTGACTGTAGTTTGAGTATTAAAATCTTTATTTGAATCATTTTCCCCTTTAACATCTTCTTCGGAAAAAATTTCGATTTTTGGATCCAACTTAGGTCTTTTACTTCTGCTATTCCTCGTCACCCTGATGTCGGGCATCTCTTCTTTAATAGGAGTTTCATTAATTGAAATATTTTGGCTTTGATGTTTGGAAATATGTAGAAAATGGTTACACTACACCATTTACTCCACCCTCAGATAATGCAAGAAAAAATATTTGCAATGACAACTCAAGAGCAGTCAATTCCATTATGGGAGGATTAACAAATCCTATATTTGTGAAGGTAATGCATTGTAAGTCAGCCAAGGATATTTGGGGAAAACTAGAGGTTATATATGAAGGAGATAGCAAAGTCAAGGAAGCCAAACTACAAACCTACATAACACAGTTTGATCATTCTTTGATTGGTCTAATTCTATTGTCGAGATTTTATTCGACAATTCTTTAATTATTCTCTCCATTTCATCCATCTTATCTTCTGAAGACCTCCCAGATCCAGAGGGCCTCGCTTGTTCTCTGTACCGTCTAGTTTCTTTATTTCCCATTTCAAATTTTGTTTTTAATTTTCCTGACACCATCATGTTTGATTCGATTTCTACATCATCATCCTGCATTTTAGTGAGATCAACAGATCTCCTTTCTCTCAATAGTAGAGAGAAATCTAGATCAAAAGCCCCAACAAAAGTTACTTTTGCTGCAGGTTGGGAAGGTTTAACCTCAGATGGAATTTCATTATATAATTTATTGAATCTTTGGGTAAACTCAAGAACTGATTCTGAATTTTTCTTTCTCAGAGCCCCAAACTCGGTTAGATAATAGAGATGATCTTTCCTTTCTACCCATTGTCTAATAAAAGAATTTTCTAACTCATCATATGATCCTATGGACCCTGCTAGGAGTCCTCAGAACTAGGTTCTCACCTGACCTTCAAAATTATGAACGAGAAGCCTCGATTAAACATCCCCGTGCTTGAGGCCAAGGATATCAACAAATTGGTCAAAGAAATTGATGTGTTTGGTGGTAGTTAAATCTCCATCTCCAGTAAAATTCGACATATTTTTCATATAATTTTCAGGTAGATCATGGAGAGGGACTGGGAGGACCAAAGGGGCATACCTAGTAGTTACTTTGGCAAAGATTCTAGGAGGTGGGGGTGGTACTTGATCGCCCCCTCCTCCCCCGAAAACACCACCTCCTCCTGCCGCAACCATTGATAATTTAGAGGGTGAAACTTGGATATTATAGAGAAGAATTTTAAGAATATGTGGTGACCTTTCGATTACATTTGGATAAAGCGAAACGGTTTCATAGAAATGACTGTTGGGAGACAGGAAATTTGAAAAATAGGGAATTGGAAAAAGAGGACTAGTTTCTTCGGAGTCAGAGGATGTGTACACAAGAGAACCAACAAGAGTTGAGTCACTGTATACAGTATATTATTATGAATTCTGAGAGGTTGTAGACTGAATTTATGGAACTGTTGAAATGCCAATCGAGGCGGGAAGTGAGATAGATCTTTTACCTTTATTGGTAAAGGAGACAGTTGGAAAATTTTTGGTTTTAAAATCGGGTAACACCAACTCAGGTTCTAGGGTTTCATTTCTATCGATGGATGTTTCTCTAAAAAGAAGTTGGGTATTCAAATTTTCAAGTAGATACTTATTATTTGACTGTGTGGATTTGGGTTGATAAATCTTACTCGATGATGAATCAATTTGTTTAAGGTGTCTTCTTGTTTTCATAAGTTTTTCAGGATCAGAGACAGAGGAGGTCTTCTTAATGTTTGGATTATTTTTGGTATTCTTTTGATTAGAAGCTAGTTTATTAATCATGGAGTCACCAAGTGAAGGATAAAAATATCCTTATAAAGTGTTCGATCTTTGATCACTATCAAAGAAAGAAACCTATTGATGTCATTCTTCCCAGGGAAAAATAACTTCGTTTCTTCGTTCCCCGATAATGACGCCAAAAAGATGTTGTTCTTGAGTTTATAATTAAGGCTTCAAAGTATAATGTCAAGGAATATGAAAATAAAGAGAGTTTAAAATATGAAAATAAAGTCGATTCTTTAGGGAAAGAAGCTATGGTTGATTTCTGAGTTGTCTTTTCCTAGCTTCCCAACGTTCCTGGATGCTTATGTCCTGTTCAATCACTGCCCATGAACGTTCAAGTTCAACCCAGGTGTTAGTGGTCTCTAAAATGGTACTGAAAAAGTTTAATGAAATGCTGATATGATCTATGAGACCGGGTTCTATATTGGGCTGTCTAGCCATAGGTATAGTCATGGAGGAAAGAAAATTAAAAGATCTATTGTTTTTATGTTTTCTTTTTCTTGTCTTCAATTATATGAGAAAAAAATCCTGAAGTTGAATGAATAGTATAACAATTCATAGGTCATTTTCCATGTCTGAGTCAAATTTGAAAATAATGAATGTGATTAAAGAAAAACATAAAGTTGTTAACAAAGTGAGGCATCAATCATAGAAGAATCTCACTCTGATACAAAAGAAGAAAAATGGATGTAAAACCTTTAATGAAGCATAAAGTGTGGTAATCTAACTAATTCACAGATCTTGTATCTTCTAATAGCAAATACAGAGGAAAATATGTAAACAATCAGATAACCAAATAAACATATAACCATAGTAGATGTTGTACTAAGTTGTGATTAAGCATTCATCAAAGACATATAAATAAAGATGTTGGAATACGAAAGAACAAAAGAACACATAACTCAAGATTGACGAAGTGGTCTGCATTTGCCTTAATTCTTGAAAAGGAGAGATCTCTCTATTACAATCGACCAAGAAAAATCCATCTTTAAGTCTTTTGAAATTATATTTATACAAAAGGTTACCAACCCTAGATGGTTGGAATTTTCCTTACACCTAGATATTAACGGTTACAAAATAGAAACTTAAACCGTTCCACTTTTTTCCTTTCTATCTCTTTCTCATATTGACACAACGCACATGCATGTATTACTTCATTATTTCTTTGAAGTACTTCCTTCACCTAGCTCGAGACACTCGACGCACCTGCTTAGAAATTGTACTAAAATTCTGGAAGGCTCTGTCACATTCTTTGCCTAAAAAAGATACAAATTTCTCTGTAATTTCGGCAACCTGTCTTCAATCCTTTTACCTTCAATATTTGTTGATTGCAACTGTATATTTGGATTTACCATCCATCCATCGATTTGAGCGACGTCAACCTTTTTCAATTGTGAAATTTCAATATGGGCTTCATTCAAGCTTTCTTTGATGTCCACTTGATGCTTTATAACATTGATTTGCCTTAATACTCCAGGACAATTGTCCCTTCCAATGCCTAGTGATTTTTTATATAGAAAATCAAATGCCTCTTCACAATCTTCCTTTATTTCTTTCACCATTTTCTTACTCTCGACTATATTGGCTTCCCATGACTTTAGTATGATATCACCCCTGATTTGTTCTGCGATAGTTAATCTGGGAGTTGCTGGTACCTCTCCCTTAGCCGAAGATATGACTTCCTTTTGAAAGGTGGTTTGGGCCACAGTGGCCTCTTTTTCCTTGAAACCAATATTATCTAATGATCGAACCATCTCCCAAAAATAATCTTGGATAATCCCTACCTTAGAAAACATAATTTGTTGTACTTCTTCCAGCTTCTGATGCACTTCCAATGCCTGGGCTTGAAACATTGCTATATTTACAACCTAGATTTCAGTAGAACTCAATTTAGCTTGCAACTGTCTTAATAATTCTTCTTGCTGGATGACCTGCCCTTGAATTGCTTGAGCAGTCTTGTGTGCTTCTTCAATATTGGATTTAAGTTGTTGGATTTCTTTTCTGTCGTTGGCTCTTTCCTGTTTGACTCCTTTGCTGACCTCGTTTTTGATATTATTATCTACATTCCTTATTTGATCTCGCAGTTGTTTTATCAACTGATTCCTCTACCTCAACCTTTCTTTCATATTATCAATAGAAAATAAGTTGGCCATTGCAAAAGCTCCTAAAGATCCTACCACCTCTGTAGCAAAATCTTCTTCTTCCAAATTTTGACCATCTAATAATACTCTATGATTTTTTACCATTTCACCCTTTCTCATGTGACCTTTATTTTCTTACAGAAAAATAAATCGGTGGGAGGTATCTCCTCGACAGAGATGTGCATGAAATCACTTATGAATATTGCCTCTATATTAGGGTTTCCCTTGGTAAACTGTAATGGTGTGAACCTCAATGGGGTTGTCTATTTTTGTGGAAATTTTTTTCTTGGCTTCTTCAGTAGTTGATTTCTTAGGCAACGACGACAATTTATCTTCTCCTTTCTTTATTATTGTCCCTTTTTGATCTTTTCCCTAGTTGTGTAGTATCTACATCTCTGGGATACTTCCCTTCTGAGTCGAGACCTCAACTTTCTCCTGATTTTTCAAGGTTTCTTGTTTCGCAGAGCTTCTGACTTTTGGATTTTGGCTCTCTACTTGTTGTGTATCTGGAGATTTTAGGCTTTTCCCTTGTAATACTTTGGGTAGGCCGCTTCTCCAGTGTTTTTGGAAATTGTAAAACTCAACCATTTCACCAAGTAGCAGAGCTCTCACTCGGCTCAGAACTTCTTGGTAAGATCTTACCCCTCAGAACATTTCGTCATGAGGGGACTCTTCATGTTCATATTTTTTAAGATTGCATCTGTCCATATGGTTTCCTACGACCCTCTGTGGGTCATGCTTCTTAAACTCAATGATAACCATCTTTATCTCTTCTAAATTTGTAGCCTCCACTCTGGAGTGTCCGAAATCTAATAAAGAAAATGAACCAATAGACAAAGGAAAAGATGGCCATACCTTTTTCTGCATGGATTTTAGCTCTTTGCTAATCCCGCAAAGTACAATTTGTTGTGCAACTTCATGGCACACCAGTCTGTCTGGTAAAAATTGTGGTAATGCATATGAAGGGACCAAACAGCCGAAAACTATGATATAAGAGAATCATTCCTCTATGTACCAGTCTGCCACTTTACCTAGGTTAGCCATAACCTTGTCTAAAATTCTTGGTGGTGGGTGACCAAATATAACAATATGCATCGACACCACTACCCAATTAAATATTTCATAAAATAAATCTTTTTCTTTGTCTTCCTAGAGCTTCGAATGGTAATCATGAATTGGTTATGCACTGTCTGGGGTCCAACTCCAGCTCATCAGTAGGAAAGGCATCATGAAGAAGATAACATCCATAACATAAGCCGACATAAAGAATGGAGTTGGTTTCCCTTTGGCTTTCTTTGTTTGGTATTCTGATATTTCGCTAGCCAGATTATGTGACAATATATTTTCCCAGTCAAAAGAAAATCCTTCCACAACTGAGTGAATAATGGGAACCCATGGTAGGTAGAAATAGGTTGTGTTCTCTTTCCCATAAATTTTGCACATCATCATGGCTATATACATGAATTGTGGTTCAAGCGTTGAGATGGAATATACACCATGAGATTCATCTCTGAATTTTTCAGGGAGTGAACACCAGTGTTTGAGCAGGTCGAAAAGACTCTTTCCAAACTGATCATAATCCTTATTACTAAAATTCTCTAGAAAACTGGTGTTATAAACGAAGTTTGATGTTGTAGACAATTTATACATGACATGTATGTGTTTGTCGAAACAACCCAACAACTACTTTCTGGGAGTTGAATATCATTCGAATCGGGATATCTACATGATCCAACACCCATTTAATCATGTCAGTGTAAGGTAACCACTTTGGCCTGGTTGCTATCTTATGCAGTACTGCTTAAGAAATAATCTTATATTTGGTAGATAAGTTATCCTTTTCATTGTCACTTGAGTCATCATGACATTTTACCACTTCGTATTGTATGGTGTTGAAAACATGTGTCCAAGTTTTAACTGTGTTTATACTTCTAGGAGAAGTATTAGAAACAATGTCTGAGTTCTAGCTAGAACTTTCACCAGCTGCTTTAAGCGCTTTCCATGGAGCCATGATATCAAATTCAGAGTTCTGTTACCTGTTATAGAGAATGAGAATGCAGAAAACCAGTTATTTCGCTAAGCCATCTCTAAGAAAACAAGAAAGTGATTCAAAACTAAAAATCCTTTTTGTCTTAAATGCACAAACCATGTGTATACCTTCATTGAGAACATGATTAATTCCTTTAATAAAAAGATTTGGGCGTTAAAATCTGATCGTATTTGGAATCATTTCCCTAAATCAGATATTAATTTCATTTATGGTCGATATCTCGGGAAAACTGCAAAATTTGAATGTATCTGAGTTAATTTTGAGCAATAGATTAATTAGAGTATAATCCTTATTTAATACCTTAATTAATCGTACCCATCATTTAATAAAGTTTCGGTGTTTCGAGTCTCGGGGATCTTTAAAGCAGTTTAGACTAAGACTTATGAAATGCGAAGTTGCGACGGGTTTTAATTAACTATAATCATACTTAACACTCTTAATTAATCGCGATTAGTTTTAAAATGTCGGGATTTTGGGTATCAGGACTTCAAAGCCTTTATATGTGAGAGCATCCCGAATCGCAAAGTCGCGACGAGATTTACTCCTTGTTAATCTTACTTAATTGTTAATGAACCCAGCTTAACATTTAAAACCTTTGTGATTTCAGGTATCGGGACTTCGAGGATGCTCAATATCGAACCTTTGCATTTCGCAAAACCCCGACTCCTGAAATTTCAAAAGAAAAACTTTATACAGATTGATTCATTAATTAAAAAGGCAGCTACATAATTTTTTAAGACATTTAAACCTTTGGATTGATCGAAAGACTTTATTTCGACGATGATTATACAAGTGCATTTTTGTGCTCTTTTTATTTAAACATAAAAAACGAAATTTATTTTTAGTCTAAGGTTTAGAAAAATATATATGTTTCAACATAGGTTCCATCTAGGGATCTCATCTCCTTGCGGAATGAGAAGATCATGTAGACTGAGTGCCTTTATTGGGTAATTGGAGTCATTATTACAGCTCTGTGAAACACATTCTGAAGAAAGCACAAAACAGGATTTTAGGATTTCATCCTTAACTTTGAAAACTCTCAAAACCAAATCATTCAGTGATCTTGAGTTAGGCTTATAATAGTTTTCCTTTCCTAAAACTGACCTCATATTTGTATAAGATAACCAAAAAAACCTTAATCATTCTACCAGGCTTTATTTGATTTTGTTCACATCAAGGTGAAGTAATTCCAATATTTTAAGTTAGGGAGTCCCATTAGGTTAGAATGTAGATCTAGCCGAAAAGAGAAATAGTTACTAGAGCATCTTGTAATTCATGTATAACAATCTATCAGATATGTAGACATTGTTTCACTACCATCGAGCTTGTTCAGTACCCCGGTGAAGTTATCAGATTTCCCACATTGAATTTCCTTTCACCACTTCAATTAGTAATTTAGCATTTAAATGTTGAGATGAGGGCAATCATTTAATGAATTTACTTTCATCATCTTCCTTGGCCTAGATGGGGGCAATCATTTTATGAATTTCCTTTCACCATCTGTCTTTTTTCAAAACACGAAGTGGGGGAAATCAATCAGTATGCAATATACCCGGGAAAATATCTGTTTAAAATTTAACAACATAGGTTTGTCAACTCACTTTAATTGCTCAGGGACTTCCTTGAGAGAAATTGATCAGTTTAATCCTGTTAGAATGACTAAGAGAATTAGGATTAACCTAGACATACTTCTGGTTCAGTTAAAGTTAGAGGAATTATAAAACCTTTACCTATTCTCGTTTTGAAGATTAGTTTATGAGTTTCCAAAGTCAAGGTAAAATCTTTCTCCTCTATGAAACTCATGAGATGATATCAAGAATCTTGTGAAGAAATTCTTTGTTCATGAACAGAGGAAAAGAAAGAGGTTTTAGATGTTCTGTTGTAGGTACAATCAGCCTTAAACGAGCTTCTTACTCAATTCTTGAATTTTTTTCACTCTTTTTATTGCTTACTTTTCATATATATATATATATATATTTTAGATATTTCGTCCAGAGAAAATTTTTGATAATTAAAAATTAA
>JASDQU011314731.1:12253-24559 GCA_032191745.1 Picea mariana | reverse complement strand
TGTCTTTTCGACGCCAAAGTGTCCTGCCACCCAACTGTAGTAAGCTTCCCAAATTAGCTTCGCGCGCTCACTTGATATAATGAAAATTTTCCCAGACGACACAACAACCCATCTTGAAGATGGAAATTAGCGACCACTGAGTTGGTGCCCAACATTTGGTAGGTGGTGGAGAAGTGGGGGTTTGTCTCGTAGAGATGGGGCCATCCGAGGGTCTCATGGCCACAAGAGTCTAGCACTGTGGTGAGTGTCGCGACTGGAGGTCGGTTGAGGCAATCAACAACTCGATTGCTACTTCAAGTTTTATACTTGATGTTGAGGTGGAACTACTATAAGTATGTGGACCACTTTTTATGGAGGTCATTCCACAATTTTATTTCGATCTGCATGAACTATATTAGCTTGTGATCAGTGTGGATGACTGTCTCCTTCCCAAGAATGTAATGTCTCCATTGGCGGGAGGCTTGCAAAATGGAGTACATTTCTTTGTCGTAATTAGGGTACTTACGGACATCATCTGATAGTGTTTCACTATGATATGCCACAGGGTGGTCGTGTTGAGTGAGAACGACACCCACAACATAGTCTGAAGCATCTGTCTCGATATCAAAGGGATGTTGCAGGTCCGGTAATGAAAGTACTAGGGATGAGCACAAATTCTTCTTCAAGTCATCGAAGGCTTGTTGTTGGGATAGGCCCCACACAAATTTTGCCTTACCGCCACCCCTAGTTACTTAGCTTAGGGCCCATACAAAATGAGAGAATCCCAACATGAACCTGCGATATAAATTGGCAAGGCCTAAGAAGCTCTGAAGTTCAGTGAGTGTGGTTGGGGCTAGCCAGTCACGGATGACCTGGATCTTGGATGGATCCACATGCAGACCATGTCGATCAATGATGTAGCTTAAGTAATGGACCTTTTCCATGCCAAAGGAGCATTTTTCCAAGTTTGCATATAGTTTGTGTTGTCGTAGGGTGTGCAGAACCTGGTGAATATGATGTAAGTGTTCCACCCAAGTCTTGTTGTAGATTAGGATGTCATCCATATACACCACTACAAAAGTATTGGTGAAAGGTCGTAGGATGTCGTCCATCATCCTCATAAAAGTTGATGGAGCATTTGTCAAACAAAGGGCATGACCAACCATTCAAAAAGACCTTCTTTTGACTTGAAGGCGGTCTTCCATATATCTGTCTGTTCTATTGGGACCTGGTGGTAGCCAAACTTCAGATCAATCTTACTGAAGTATTTGGCCCCCATGAGCTGATCAAAGAGGTCATTAAGTATGTGCCCCTTGTGGAGCAGTTCTTAAATCTGCCTCTTGATCTCCTCGTTTTCTAACAGAGAGCGGCGGTAGAATGGCCCATTGGGTAGCGGTGTGCCTGGGGTTAGATCGATGGGATGCTTGACCTGGCAGTGCAGAGGCACCTCGATAAGAGAGGAGAAGATATATGAGTATTCTTCCACGACCTTATCCACTTGCTTATGTTGTTTGGAGAGATCAATCACGAAGGCTCTGGATGTGGCTGCGATCTTTCACTCACTCTGAGAGCAAATCACGAAGAAGAAAAATTTCTCAGTCTGAGAGGTGACCTTCTTGCATTGCTTGGCATAGATCAAGGAAATAACACTAGGAGGGACAGCCTCGGGTATCCTGTACAATTTCATGTTCAAAGTAATAATAACACTACGAGGCCTAGACTCATATACAACATGACGTTTCAATAAATAAGGTTGGCCCAAAAGAACATTACAAACTTTGAGAGGAGCAACATCACACAATACCTCATCTTTGAAGGGCTTGATGTCGTACAACAGTCGGCACTATTGGCTGACAAGGAGATTCCTTCCTTGGCAGAGCCATTCAATGATGTAGGGTTGTGGGTGCGGCATTGCCAGTAGGGCCAACCACTTGACAACCTATGTTGATATGAGGTTCTTATGGCTACTGCTAGCAACGATGAAGTGCAACGGGGTGCCTTTTTCCCACGTCTGTGAATGGAAGAGGCGCTCACGTTCTTCTGCCTCATCTGGTTCACTAGGCTAGAGCTAGGTGGTAGAAATGGTGGCACTGGGTTCCACATCAATGATCCATCTTCCCCTTTCTAGTTCTGACTCAGAGTCAGAACCCGCATCTGATTCAGAGGCTCTCACTTCGGCCACCAGCGACTACTTTGAGCGGCAGTCAACAGTGTTATGCCAAGGGCTCTTATGGAAGTCGCACCACTTCCTGGTATCTTTCTTTGTCTTTTCGATGTCCTTCTTTGCTTGTGTCTTGGAATGGTGTCCTCATACTGTTCATCTTTGCTCTGTGGGTTGGGGTTGCCCCCTCTTGGGTTTTGCTGTGAGGGGTTCCCAAGCTCAAATTGTTGTGTCTTTTGTTTAATCTTATGCTCGATTTTGACGACATATCGGTAGGCCATGCCCAAGGACGAAATGTCCAGAAATTCCATTTCGGTCTGAATGTATCTATGCAGAGCACCGCGATACTTGAGCACTAGATGTTCCTCTGAATCTTTGATACCCAACTTGGTGCGCAAGGTATGGAAGATATTTGGGAACTCTGGCACTGCTTGGTCTCTTTCTTGCCCCACTATGGTCCATTTGGTATACAACTCGTCATAACTTCTGATAGGGTAGTATTGTTCCTTCATAACATCCCTGAAGGATTCCCAGGTGGTCGTGACTTTAAATAATGAGGGTTACTCTGTTTTCTTTTGATCACAAAAAGTTTTCCACCAATCTTTGACATCAGGAATGGTTTTAAGGAGTGCAAAAGTAATCTTTTCTCTATTTGAAAAGTTATGGACGAAAAAATACCCTTCTAGTAGATTCAACCACTTTTCTACAACATCCGCGTCTATCTGAACTTCAAATATAGGAATATCAAAGTTGATTTGTACCTTGAAGGGGGCAACGCCTCCGCTCGAGGAATATGCGTCGCCTGTTGGTAGCCGCCGAAGGATTTGCGCGAAACTATCCATCATCTTGTTCCTCTATTGCATGAGGGCTTCCTCAAGCAACATTTTGAAAGGTGCTCCTACCCCACCATCTTTCTTTTCTCTTGCCATGAAAGGTTGCTTGGGCGTGGGAGAGCTTTTGTCCTCAAGAGAAACAAGCTCGAGACCCAATTCTTTGTACCCTGACCTCGTTGGGGACATGCATTAAGACGACAAGGAGCAAACCGCTCTGATACCATTGATCCATATTTTATAAGCAGAACGAAATGAATACAAATTATTAAAATATGCTTAACATATAATAAGAGAGATACAGTAAAATTGGTTTTCTATTTAATAAGGAAATAAGTTGAAACTGTAAAATGTAGCGGAAAACAAGCTTGCTGGAATGGTGGCAACGTATCTCTGAGAAGAGATGTGATGGTTGTGTTCATTCGCAAGAAGATGATTACAATGAGGCTCTGAAGACCCTTTTACAATAAACAAGAATGTCAAAAACCCTATACATCCAAAAACCTAACCCTAGGAGATGAAGCGCCAAAAGTCTTGTGGGCCCCGTTTGGGTAAGTTAGTACATCAACTTCCCTGGGTCGTAACTTTTGCATACGATCTCTGTTTTAGGCGCACGATAGCCCGTTGGAAAGTAATCTTTGAGGAGATTCATTTTGGGGGCTCATTCAAAGCCCTTTTTTCTTATTCAAAAGCTCGATCCCGAAAAACCTTCATTTAGGACCTCAAAATGGCCCCGAAAGGTAAAAACTATTAAAAATAGTAAATTGCCAAAATTGCTAGAAAACATTTTTGAGCGAGTTGGAAAAGGTGGGTGGCCACCGATATCCACCTGGATCACTGGCAGTATTAGATGGGAGGAAGATTCCATTACCAGTGGATGGATCTCTTCTCCAACCATACATCCAGGTCACATGACTTCTCCAGGGCTCACGCCCTAGGTAAGTAGGTAAGTCATATTGTTTTTCCCTACATTTGCATCTAGATTACTCATACTAGTTTAGATGCATTTCATTATTTTTCTCTACTTGAATATTGATTTCATGCTTAGCTTAGAAATTCTCTCTCTCTCTCTCTCTCTCTCTCTCTCTCTGTGTGTGTGTGTGTGTGTGTGTGTGTGTGTGTGGATGATGGGTGATAGCACCACCCTAGATGCTCTGATCCCTTTTTCTGGGTTTTTGGCAGGCACAGGTCTACCAAGAGATGTTGTGGTTCTCATGCACTCTACAACAAGCACATGTCCCCAAGTGGGAGCCAGATGTTATCCCCATTTTGTGGATAACTAAGAATATTATGTCTTGAGGCCCTCATGTTGCAGATATGGAGTGTCGAGACACTACATGGCCAACAATCTTTTGCACAGTTGGAGACCCTTCTCACCACCACAAAGGTCACAGATTTCCATATGGCATCCACCACATCAGCTGGCTTCTGAAAGGAAATAGGCCTTGATCCATGAGGTAAAATTCAGTATTATGGTGAGCATAATTTCAATATTCAAGCCATTTGAGTATGTTGCATCTTAGATTGCTCTAGATTTCACGATATATGCTTGGACATTATGCATTTTGCCCCGCTTCACCTTGGTGGTTGACATTGTGCCCTAATAAGTGGTTTTCCTTGAAGATGGGTTTGCTACTAGGAACTCCCTTGAAGAGCCATCATATCATTCCCGACCATACTTACTACTTTCCATCATTGTTTCCCCCCATTTCCTTACTCTTTGGATTTTAGGGTATATTGATCCAAGAAGGGGTTGTCCCTCATTCTATGGGAAGAAGGGGTTGAAGGCCCAGACAGATTGATGTTGGGTAAATGATAAAAGCCTATGTATGAACCCTAGATGCTTCGCCCATGGATCACCCAAGAAAGTAATGAAACACTTATCTTTGAGTAGAGGGGGACCCAAAATAAAATATGTTTGAAAATGCTTAAAAGGTTTGTTGAAGGATAAGAGGTCACATAACAAGCCAGCATATCATGTCCATGAATATCTAAGTGGTATTACATTACCATCATCTGGTCACCAAGCCAGGGTAACGACTCTCAGTTGCATGGCTAAGAGAAAGGGGGTCTCATCACGAGCCAACCTTCTCATTTCCACTAGGTGTTTGTGGGCGACATTGCCATTATCTGGACACCACGCCAGGGCAGTGGCCTTCAGCCTTTCTTTAAAATTATGAAAGAATGAAAGAATGACAAATAATGGGCTTGGAAAAAGTGCATTGCAAACGAAGGTACCACACACCCTCTAAAAAGGCACCCATGAATGATACACTACGACCTCTTGTATATCATGAGCCCTATGCCCATTAAGTCTCGACCTTAACCACTTCACCCACTTTACATGGCTTAGAGAGAGATCTCTTGGAAACTCTCCTTGATGTAGGGAAAGATATACCCAATAGAATACCTAGTCAACCCTCCCATATTCAATCTTGACAAGTCGCATAATGTCTTTGAGCAATTAATTTTTTGATATAGTGATATTTGATGCACATGCTTAGGTGGCTCATTTATTGATTGGATTCACTTATCATGATGTTATGACTTGATATCCTTGGATTGCGTGCTTCTTTGTCTTTCCAGGACCTAGTGTGTGGATAGTTTTGGAAGAACAAGCCTAGCTTGGGCTTCCATGGGGCTTGAAGCCCATAGGTGTATTCCAAGGGCCCGCATGCCGTATGAGAAAGATCAAACTTGGAAGGCCTTAAATATGACTTGGATGACATAACCTAGCCCCCACATGCCAAACATTTTTCATAGGAGAGGCAATACCTCCCTTCTAGAGGCATGACGTCACCTAGGGGGGTTAGGGTTTGGTGGTGAGGTGACATGCATATGAATAAGGATGTTTTAAATGGATCATGAAGGAAGTGGTCTTGATTCTTGACATGTGGCTTTGGGAAGCCTATGCAGTGTCCTCCATCACCAATGACCTCCTTTTGGTGCCAAATGTCCCCTAAAGGGGTGACATCCTTCTAAAATTACGGTTTTCTTATGTGCAAAATTGAATTTTTAATGAATTTTTTAATATTACTTTGTTAAGGGGGCACGATTAGGGTTGTCGGCCCCTAGTCTTGTGGTTTACCCCTAATTATGTGGACAAGTCAGCTTAGTGACATTTTGTATAAATAAGAGATCATAAGATCTCATTTTGACATAACTCTCCCTCTTTTGAGAAGTATTGGTCTGAAATTTTCACTACCGTTGGAAGATTTGTCTATGTTGGCTCTTGTTTATGGTTATCTCTTGATGTTATAGTTGATGGAAGTGATGTGCTAACCTTGGAAGGCTTATCTCTTGCTATTGTGGTGGATTATCTTAACATTTTTCCTTGAATTGCTATGTTATTTACTTTCATGTTATCATTTGTTTCAAGTCAAGGTTATTGTGCTAGGAGCTAGGTGAGAAGTATAAGGGCATACAACCCCACCATAGTCTTCATCATTTTATGTTTCATGTTATTGGTTAAACAAGGGTTTGCTAAGAGAAGTATAAGGGCATACACCCTCTTAACTTAAACCCTAGCTAGAGAAACTTGCCTTGGGAAGCAAGAGGGCTTACACCCCCAAGGAGGTAGCTTCTCTATCTCTTTCTTTGCATGACCCCATTAACCCAATTACTAAGAGCACTAGTCATTTATTATTGCATTGGAGATATAAAATTGTTTCCTTGGGAAACATAGTTTTTGTGGATAATAAGCCTATCTCTTTTGGAAAGTTTTCCTTGAGCCTTTGGCTCTCTTGCCTCATTGAGGCATCCTCCTTCTACCAATAATTTGTTTTCTGTACTAGTTTGTTTCCTATAGCCATAAGGCTGCAAAAAATCCTAACCCTAGACCATTAATATCTCACAAACTAACCATAAGAAACTCCCTAAACTTCACTCACCTAATCTACTAATTAGGGCGCACTTTTTAGGCTAATTCGGGGCATACTTTGATGGTTGATTTTGTGGTTGTACACCTTTGAATGCTATATCCATAAGGCTGATAATTTACTGCAGAAAATCATTTCATAACAACCCTCTTACTTGCTGTCAAAGTACTTCATAATTCATAGGCAATTACTAGTTTTGCTTTGACATTGGTTAACTAGTCTCATGTTCACCTTATGTTGATTTAGATATCTTATTTTCTGATATACATTAGTTATTAATTGTTTTTGTTAGGGACAACAAGATTCACTTTCTTTTCCACTTGATTTTATTGCAACATATGTTTGTTTTTCTTGTGTCTCAAGCAAGTATTCACACTTGGCGGGTCACTCAATCTACTTGGAAACCCTTGGACCTTCCCAAGACTTCTTTCCAATCCTTTCATACCATTTAGACTTGACCTCTAGGGACTTAATTTTCGTCTATGTCCATCTTCATCTCATTCCCCCTATGGTCATTTGGATTCCCCCCTTGAGGTGACTACCTCACCTCTAAAGTGACGGGGACACCTGCCTAAGGTGACAGTGGGTAGGTGACCTCTTAGTTGTCTCCATTTAGTGGTTGGGTCAGGATTTTCCCAACCTACAACCTGTGCGATAACACAACCATCATATAATGTTTAGCTAGTGGCCACATTTACCATTGTATAACCTATCATTATGAGGAATTTTTACACACAATGAAGCATCAACCACATTTATCATTGTCTAGCCTATCATCATGAGGCATTTGTACACACAATGTGGCATCAACCACATTTACTATTGTATACCCTATCATCACGAGGCATTTGTACACACAATGAGGCATCATTAGACTTGTGATATCTCATATTGGCATGTAACACAATTCCAATTGTGATTCCAGCCCTCTAGTCATCATTAAGGGGAATGTTAGAATGTGTTAATGATTGCCTCGTGGTCTTAGATTACATGGCTATGACATTTTGTAAAGTTAATATTCAATAACTCTCTATATTGTAAAAATGGTTTATCCCACATGCATCATGGGGATTGTTTTCCTTTCACTCTCTCATATATAATAGAGGTGAAGGAGGCCCTTTAGATGAGCAAGAGTGAGTGAGAGAGTACGTGGTTTATGGTATTGATCTTTAGCATGTACCCTATGGGTACTTAGGACAAATCATCCATATGGTGGAGAGTCTCTTGCATTGTAAGATTGGAGAGTTTGCCTGAGGAATACAAAGACCAGTTTCTGTGGATGTTTCCCCACAATGGGGTCTTACCATGTAAACACTTGTCTCTCTTGTTTCTTTTCTCTCATCTTTCTTTATTTACCGATTATTGATGCTTTGCATAGGTGTTTAGACCAGTTGGATTCCATTATATGTTTATGCATATTTCTTGGATCTAGCATGGTATCAAAGCTCTAACACTAAGGTAACTTGGATGTCGTAGAGATTAGAAAGGTAGTGTATCCTACAATTTTTACTTATGATCTAAATTATGATTTCAGATATTGTTATGATTTGTGATAACTGTGGTTTTGACAGGACACACAACTTGCCTAGAGTAGTTTTTCGATGACGTGACTCTAAGAACAATAGTTGAATGGTATGGATCAATATAGGGTGTTGACCCTAGTTCTATTAGGAGGGGTGGAAGCATTGCCCATCATATATCCTGTGAAACCTGGAGTCGTGGGAGGGTTATGTTAAGCCATGCTCCCCTAGACGTGTGATGGCAACTACTAGTTGTTGATGGGGAAGCTTGATCGAAATAGATGACGCTTCCACTTATGGGTTCCATATGGAGTCAGATCAATGTATTTGACGCTTCAAGATAGTCCGACAGAGGAAAGGATAGGATGTAAAAGATGGAAGTAGGTTAAGGGGGAATGATGATTCAAAGTTCGTTGAGAATGTTCCTTGGGAACTAGATGTGCCACTCTTATTTCCTCACTTGGTTCCTACCATGTTAAAACACTCATTTTGATCCCCTTTAAATATTTTGAGTGTAATGATCAATTATCGATGAATTTTTATAATTTTGTTAGTTAAGATTATTGAATGATGCATTCACTTGATTTGTTGTCTTCCATGCTTTGATGTGAACATACATGAACTATGCATTAGAGGTACTGATTGTTGGACACTAGTACATGCGTAAACTATGTGTATACTAGCTATGCATACATACTCTACGCATGTACACTAGTACAATTAATTGATGTATTAATTACCAAACTAGGTTATAAACCATTTAATTGAATTGTTTAATGATTTTATAAATTACATTGCATGCATAAATATCTAGTAGAATTAGATACCTTCTTTTATTTTGATTGATGGTCGGTATGATGAATTAAATGAGTATTGTGGGTTGTCATAAATTTTGGGGATAATTGTCAAGTTGCATTTATAAGCTAGCATGAGAAGAAAGAATTTGCATTCTATTTATTGTTATTTTATGTAAGTCATTTTTATTTTAACTTTTTCCCGAAAATCTAGATGAGAGACATTGATGGCTAATAACGAGGGTGGTTGAGGAGACTTGGAGAAGGGGGGGTATAGAAACTTGATAAACATGAAGAGAAAGTGGTGTTGAGGGGGGTGGAGATTTTGGATCCCATGGAAAGTTTGGATAATTCTTGGAAGATATGTTTCTTGTGACAATCTTCTTAGAACATATGTACATTGCTATTCTTGGAGTCACATCCATAGAGGGCCAAAAGACCAAAAGGTTTCTTGGAGCTAGGAAGTTGACTAGGCTCCTAGTTGGCTAGGAGGATAATTTTGTTTCACACTTGGAAAGTGGGAAAAGAACTCTTGGAGTCATATTCGTACTACTTATTAGACTACATTACAAAGGATCAACTTCAACAAATCAAAGAGGAAGTATTTTACTTGGTATTTTGTTATGTTTATGTTTAAATTTAAATTGTAAAGTTAACTCCCTACTTCTCTCATCTTGTTATTTAGATTCGAATTTGAAAGATTTAGCAATGGGAAAATATAAAATGAGTATGTTGTAGGTTATTCCATCTATAAAAACAAAAAAATTATGGTAAAACAAAGCTCTTACAACACATGTCTCATATTAAGTGAATATGATTGCATAGAATTTCATGATAGGTATTACATTTGGTATCAGAGCCTACGTTTGAAAACTAGGACCTTAAGGGCCATACAGTGTTAATGATGTGCAACAACTAGGAGTTAAAAAAAACATGATTACTTAACAATACTATAATTAAAATAGAAGTATGCACACACATCCCTCAAGGGGAAGTGAGAACATGTCGGGGATGCCTAGGGTTTCCTGTTATTGATGCTCAAAAATAGTTTATGTTTAACTTACATCTCCTAAAATTTTGGGAGAAAAATTGGGATTTCTCTGAGAATTGTATATAACAGCTCGCCTTAATTTCAACTCTACTCACCGCACTTGACCTATCGAGGGACACACATTTTCTCTGATGCAGGAAAGTGCTTTTCACTCCTCATTTTGACAGGAGAAACCACAACCAATTTCAAAATTTTGAGAGGGAGCTTCTATTCTATCTCACTCACTACTGACGAACAATGAAGCATTTCACAATCTTTCTTTCTCCCTAGATTTCAGTACACTACATATAAATAATTACAGATTTTATATTCAACATAATCATCGTGTAGGAGGTTTAGTGTGTCCTTCTTCCTTGCCATTCCCGCAAATTTTAGATAAGGTAGTGATGTAGGAACATCGATAGGTGCAGGGAGAGGTGATGGTGAGGAGTGATCACTCCCAAGCGAGATGCAGTGTGAGGTGATGGTGAGGAGTGATCACTCCCAAGCCAAGCGTGGGGTGAGGAATGAATGAATAGATGAATATAATATAATGATCACAACAACAACCACTTTACCATACTAACGCATGTATTTTAGGACAATGTCATACCCACCTTGTTTTCCTATTAAAGAATCAAATTCAAAGAGCTGGAAAAACAAATGCATCTTACATTGAACGTTGGAAGGTTTTCAATACCCATCATTCTAAAATTAAGTTCAACTCTCTTCTCCATTCTGAAATGCACCTTGAGTTATTATCATAAATTTGTCCAAATGACACATGCCATCATTGGACACTAATTACTACATAGTTTTTATTTTTGTATTTATTTACAATCTTCTCGACACAAAAAAATATATTACCACCTTCCTACTATAAGTGAGGAGTAACCACCTTATGATTGTTTCATAGGCAAATACCAAGTACCATATAACTTGTTATTTTTCTTAATTATTTATGATTGACTTGTTATTTTTCTTAATTATTTATGATTGTTTCATAGGCAAATACCAAGTACCATATAACTTGTTATTTTTCTTAATTATTTATTGCCACCTTCCCAACATAACTTGAACTGGGCACTACATAACTTTCTCTTGTTTTTGTCATTTATAAGTATGGACCGACTCAGTGGTCCGTCTTTGAGTTGACGTGACTTTGCCTTTCATCTAACGTTAACTTTAGAACACGTCCCCGTCAAAGCACAAATTGCTTGGAATTGTGAGTTGTTCAAAGATTTTTGTTATTACTCGATATATCTCTTTTATTAATAAAATTCATTTTTATTGGTCAACAATATCCATCCAACAATTCAATATTAAATGCATTTCCCATGCATGCAGAGTCGATTTTCATTTTGCCCGGAGGATTGTATACTTTTAGTAATATGGCGACACAATATAATTGAACCCCATAATTGAGCTTTTATTAATGTTGTTTGAAAAAAGTTAATGTCATAAAATTTAAAATATAATTTTTAAGATTAATATCAATTTGAAGATTAATTATGGAGAGTAAGTCATTTATATATAATTCATTTTGAATGAGCATTAGGTACAATGATCATTTTCATGAATTTAAATAATCTACTCAACGAGTATACAAATCAATTAAATGAATTACATAATTTTAATCATTTTATGGGATTTGTATTAAATAATTAGGGTTTTTTTTACGAAAGGTTAGCTATTTCAAGACTTTTCTAATTAAAGTACATTAAAATATAGACGGTGATTCCTATCAAGGATTGAGCCAATTTCTTCAACCGTCATTAATTCGCTTGAGACTCACCGAGTCACGAGACAAAACTAGATCAAAGATAGGGAAAATAGCAAGCTACATTAGATTGACAAATGTCAAGATTTTGATGAAGATATTATGAGATAATCAACAAATTTCTCAATAAAAAACATATTAAATGTAAAAATTAGTTGATATAAATTGCACAATTATTTCATTGGCATGGCTTCTCAAAGCACTTATTTTTCAAATGCAAGGAAGAATTTGATAAATTAAGGTTGAGTCTATGTACATAATGAGACGGAGCCTCCCGTAACAGGTTTATCTGGCCAAAAGATACCATGCTTATACCAAATGCTCTAGGCATGTC
>JASDQU011314731.1:0-11037 GCA_032191745.1 Picea mariana | reverse complement strand
CCCCACTTAAATGTTCAAGTACAAGATGATTCAAAATGAAAATGTCTCCTTGGTATATATAGGAGACTAGGAGGTATAATTACAACTAATGGCCTAAAGCTGACATAAATAAAATAACATTACTAATATAATATGCTCCAATTAATGGGTAATGAGCCAATATTAGGGCTTAACAGTTAGATCGATGGGATGCTTGACGTGGGAGTGCAAAGGCACCCCGATAGGAGAGGAGAAGATATATGAGTATTCTTCCACGACCTTATCCACTTGCTTCTGTTGTTTGGAGAGATCAATCGTGAAGGCCCTGGATGTGGCTGCGATCTTTCACTCACTCTGAGAGCGAATCACGAAGAAGACAAATTTCTCAGTCTGAGAGGTGACCTTCCTACATTGCTTGGCAAAGATCAAGGAGATAACACTAGGAGGGACAGCCTCAAGTATCCTGTACAATTTCATGTTCAAAGTAATAATAACACTATGAGGCCTAGACTTATATACAACATGACGTTTTTATAAATAAGGTTGGCCCAAAATAACATTACAAACTTCGAGAGGAGCAACATCACACAATACCTCATCTTTGAAAGGTTTGATGTCGTACTACAGTTGACAGTGTTGGCTGACAAGGAGATTCCTTCCTTGGCGGAGCCATCCAATGATGTAGGGTTGTGGGTGTGGCATTGTCGGTAGGGACAACCGCTTGACAAACTCTATTAATATGAGGTTCTTTTGGCTACTGCTATCAACGATGAAGTGCAACGGGGTGCCTTTTTCCCACATCTATGAATGGAAGAGGTGCTCACCTTCTTCTGTCTCATCTGGTTCACCATGCTGGAGCTTGGTGGTAGAAATGGTGGCACTGGGTTTCGCATCAATGATCCATCTTCCCCTTTCTAGTTCTGACTCAGAGTTAGAACCCGCATCTGATTCAGAGGTTCTCACTTCGGCCACTAGCGACTGCTTTGAGCGGCAGTCAGCAGTGTTATGTCAAGGGCTCTTATGGAAGTCGCACCACTTCCCGGTATCTTTCTTTGTCTTTCTAGTGTCCTTCTTTGCTTGCATCTTGGAATGGTGTCCTCATACTGTCCATCTTTGCTTTATGGGTTGGGGTCGCCCCTTCTTGTCTTTTGCTGTGAGGGGTTCCCAAGCCCAAATTGTCATGTCTTTTGTTTGGGCTTATGCTCAATTTTGACAACATATCGGTAGGTCGCGCCCAAGGAAGAGATGTCCAGAAATTCCATTTCGGTCTGGATGTATCTATGCAGAGCACCGCGATACTTGAGCACCAGATGTCGCTCTGAATCTTTGATACCCAACTTGGTGCACAAGGTATGGAAGATATTTGTGAACTCTAGCACTGATTGGTATCTTTCTTGCCCCACTGTGGTCCATTTGGTATACAAGTTGTCATAACTTCTGAAAGGGTAGTATTGTTCCTTAATAAGATCTCTGAAGGATTCCAGGTGGTCGTGACTTTAAATAATGAGGGTTACTCTGTTTCCTTTTGCTCACAAAAAGTTTCCCACCAATCTTTGACATTAGGAATGGCTTTGAGGAGTGCAAAAGTAATATTTTCTCTCTTTGAAAAGTTATGGACGGAAAAATACCCTTCTAGTAGATTCAACCACTTTTCTACAACATCTGCGTCTATCTGAACTTCAAATATAGGAATATCGAAGTTGATTTGTACCTTGAAGGGGGTGGCACCTCCGCTCAAGGAAGATGCGTCGCCTGTTGGTATCCGCCGAAGGATTTGCACGAAACTATCCATCATCTCGTTCCTCTGTTGCATGAGGGCTTCCTCAAGCAACATTTTGAAAGGATCTCTTATCCCACCATCTTTCTTTTCTCTTGCCATGAAAGGTCGCTTAGGCGTGGGAGAGCTTTTTTCCTTGAGAGAAACAAGCTGGAGACCCAATTCTTTGTACCCTGACCTCGTTGGGGACATGCATTAAGACGACAAGGAGCGGACCGCTCTGATACCATTGATCCATATTTTATAAGCAAAACGAAATGAATTCAAATTATTAAAATATGCTTAACACGGAATAAGAGAGATACAGTAAAATTAGTTTTCTATTTAATAAGGAAATAAGTTGAAACTGTAAAATGCAGCGAAAAACAAGCTTGTTGGAATGGTTGCAGCGTATCTCTGAGAAGAGATGTGATGGTTGTGTTCATTCGCAAGAAGATGATTACAATGAGGCTCTGAAGACCTTTTTACAATAAACAAGAATGTCAAAAACCCTATACATCCAAAAACCTAACCCTAGGAGATGAAGCGCCAAAACTCTTGTGGGCCCCGTTTGGGTAAGTTAGTACATCAACTTCCCAGGGTCGTAACTTTTGCATACGATCTCCGTTTTAGGCGCACGATGGCCCGTTGGAAAAGTATCTTTGAGGAGATTCATTTTGGGGGCTCATTCAGAGCCCTTTCTTATCATTCAAAATCTCGATCCTGAAAAACCTTCATTTAGGCCCTCAAAATGGCCCCGAAAGTTAAAAATTGTTAAAAATAGTAAATTGCCAGAAAACGTTTTTGAGCAAGTTGGAAAAGGTGGGTGGCCACCGATATCCACCTGGGTCACTGGTAATATTAGATGGGAGGAAGATGCCATTACCAATGGATGGAACTCTTCTCCAACCTTACATCCAGGTCACATGACTTCTTCAGGGCCCATGCCCTAGGTAAGTAGGTAAGTCATATTGTTTTCCTCTACATTTGCATCTAGATTACTCATACTAGTTGAGATGCATTTCATTTTCATTTTTCTCTACTTGAATATTGATTTCATGCTTAGCTTAGAAATTCTATATATATATATATATGGATGATGGGTGATAGCACCACCCTAGATGCTCTGATCCCTTTTTCTGAGTTTTTGGCAAGCACAGATCTACTAAGAGATGTTGTGGTTCTCATGCACTCTACGACAAGCACATGTCCCCAAGTAGGAGCCAGATGTTATCCCCATTTTGTGGATAACTAATAATATTACGTCTCGAGGCCCTCATGTTGCAGATATGGAGTGTCGAGACACTACATGGCCAATAGTACCCTTTTGCACAGTTGGAGACCCTTCTCACCACCATAGAGGTCGCAGATTTCCATATGGCATCCACCACATCAGCTGGCTTCTGGAAGGTAATAGGCCTTGATCCATGAGGTAAAATTCAGTATTATGGTGAGCATAATTTCAATATTCAAACCATTTGAGTATGTTGCATCTTAGATTGCTCTAGATTTCATGATATATGCTTGGACATTATGCATTTTTCCCTACTTCACCTTGGTGGTTGACATTGTTCCCTAATAAGTGGTTTTCCTTGGGGATGGGTTTGCTACAAGGAACTCCCTTGAAGAGCCATCATATCATTCCCGACCATACTTACTACTTTCCATCATTGTTTCCCCCCATTTCCTTACTCTTTGGATTTTAGGGTATATTGATCCAAGAAGGGGTTGTCCCTCGTTCTATGAGAAGAAGGGGTTGAAGGCCCAAAGGGATTAATGTTGGGTAAATGATAAATTCCTATGTATGAACCCTAGATGCTTCGCCCATGGATCACTCAAGAAAGTAATGAAACGCTTATCTTTGAGTAGAGGGGGACCCACAATAAAATATGTTTGAAAATGCTTAAAAGGTTAGTTGAAGGATAAGAGGTCGCATAACAAGACATCATATCATGTCCATGAATATCTAAGTGGTATTACATTACCATCATCTGGTCACCAAGCCAGGGTAACGACTCTCAGTGGCATGGCTAAGAGAAAGGGGGTCTCATCACGAGCCAACCTTCTCATTTCCACTAGGTGTTTGTGGGTGACATTGCCATTATCTGGACACCACGCCAGGGCAGTGGCCTTCAACCTTTCTTTAAAATTATGAAAGAATGAAAGAATGACAAATAATGGGCTTGGAAAAAGTGCATTACAGACGAAGGTACCACACACCCTCTAAAAAGGCACCCATGAATGATACACTACGACCTCTTTTATATCATGAGCCCTATGCCCATTGAGTCTCAACCTTAACCACTTCATCCATTTTACATGGCTTAGAGAGGGATCTCTTGGAAACTATCCTTGATGTAGGGAAAGATATACCAATAGAACACCTGGTCAACCCTCCCATATTCAAGCTTGACAAGTCGTATAATGTCTTTGAGCAATTAATTTTTTAATATAGTGATCTTTGATGCACATGCTTAGGTGCTCATTTATTGATTGGATTCACTTATCATGATGTTATGACTTGATATCCTTGGATTGTGTGCTTCTTTGTCTTTGCAGAACCTAGTGTGTGGATAGTTTTGGAAGAACAAGCCTAGCTTGGGATTCCATGGGGATTGAAGCCCATAGGTGGATTCCAAGGGCCCGCATACCGTATGAGAAAGATCAAAGTTGGAAGGCCTTAAATATGACTTGGATGACATAACCTAGCCCCCACATGCCAAACATTTTTCCTAGGAGAGGCAATACCTCACTTCTAGAGGCATGACGTCACCTAGGGGGGTTAGGGTTTGGTGGTGAGGTGACATGCATATGCATAAGGACGTTTTAAATGGATCATGAAGAAAGTGGTCTTGATGCTTGAAATGTGGCTTTGGAAAGCCTATGCATTGTCCTCCATCACCAACGACCTCCTTTTGGTGCCAAATGTCCCCTAAAGGGGTGACATCCTTCTAAAATTAGGGTTTTCTTATGTGCAAAAGTGAATTTTTAATGAATTTTTTAATATTACTTTGTTAAGGGGGCACGATTAGGGTTGTCGGCCCTTATTCTTGTGGTTTACCCCTAATTATGTGGACAAGTCACCTTAGTGACATTTTGTATAGATAAGAGATCATAAGATCTCATTTTGACATAACTCTCCCTCTTTTGAGAAGTATTGGTCTGAAATTTTCACTACCATTGGAGAATTTGTCTATGTTGGCTCTTGTTTATGGTTATCTCTTGATGTTATAGTTGATGGAAGTGATGTGCTAACCTTGGAAGGCTTATCTCTTGCTATTGTGGTGGATTATCTTAACATTTTTCCTTGAATTGGTATGTTATTTACTTTCATGATATCATTTGTTTCGAGTCAAGGTTATTGTGCTAGGAGCTAGGTGAGAAGTATAAGGGCATACACCCCCACCATAGTCTTCATCATTTTATGTTTCATGTTATTGGTTAAACAAGGGTTTGCTAAGACAAGTATAAGGGCATACACCCTCTTAGCTTAAACCCTAGCTAGAGAAACTTGCCTTGAGAAGCAAGAGGGTTTACACCCCCAAGGAGGTAGCTTCTCTAGCTCTTTCTTTGCATGACCCCATTAACCCAATTACTAAGAGCACTAGTCATTTATTATTGCATTGGAGATATAAAATTGTTTCCTTGGGAAACATGGTTTTTGTGGATAATAAGCCTATCTCTTTTGGAAAGTTTTCCTTGAGCCTTTGGCTCTCTTGCCTCATTGAGGCATCCTCCTTCTGCCAATAATTTGTTTTATGTACTAGCTTGTTTCCTACAACCATAAGGCTGCAGAAAATCCTAACCCTAGAGCACTAATATCTCACAAACTAACAGTAAGAAACTCCCTAAACTTCACTCACCTAATCTACTAATTAGGGCGCACTTTTTAGGCTAATTCGGGGCATACTTTGATGGTTGATTTTTCTATTGTACACCTTTGAATGCTACATCCATAAGGCTGATAATTTACTGCAGAAAATCATTTCATAACAACCCTCTTACTTGCTCTCAAAGTACTTCATAATTCATAAGCAATTGTTAGTTTTGCTTTGACATTAGTTAACTAGTCTTATGTTCACCTTATGTTGATTTAGATATCTTATTTTCTGATATACATTAGTTACTAATTGTTTTTATTAGGGTCAACAAGATTCACTTTCTTTTCCACTTGATTTTATTGCAACATATGTTTGTTTTTCTTGTGTCTCGAGCAAGTATTCACACTTGGTGGGTCACTCAATCTACTTGGAAACCCTTGGACCTTCCCAAGACTTCTTTCCAACCCTTTCATGCCATTTAGACTTGACCTCTAGGGACTTAATTTTCATCTCTATCCATCTTCATCTCATTCCCCCTATGGTCATTGGGATTCCCCCCTTGAGGTGACTACCTCACCTCTAAAGTGACAGGAACACCTGCCTAAGGTGACAGTGGGTAGGTGACCTCTTAGTTGTCTCCATTTAGTGGTTGGGTGGGGATTTTCCCAACCTACAACCTGTGCGATAACACAACCATCATATAATGTTTGGCTAGTGGCCACATTTACCATTGTATAACCTATCATTATGAGGAATTTTTACACACAATGAAACATCAACCACATTTATCATTATCTAGCCTATCATCATGAGGCATTTGTACACATAATGTGGCATCAACCACATTTACTATTGTATACCCTATCATCATGAGGCAATTTGTACACACAATGAGGCATCATTAGACTTGTGATATCTCATATTGGCATGTAACACAATTCCAATTGTGATTCTAGCCCTCTAGTCATCATTAAGGGGAATGTTAGAATGTGTTAATGATTGCCTAGTGGTCTTAGATTACATGGCTATGACATTTTGTAAAGTTAATCTTCAATAACTCTCTATATTGTAAAAATGGTTTATCCCACATGCATAATGGGGATTGTTTTCCTTTCACTCTCTCATATATAATAGAGGTGAAGGAGGCCCTTTAGATGAGCAAGAGTGAGTGAGAGAGTAAGTGGTTTATGGTATTGATCTTTAGCATGTACCCTATGGGTACTTAGGACAGATCATCCATATGGTGGAGAGTCTCTTACATTGTAAGATTGGAGAGTTTGCCTGAGGAATACAAAGACCAGTTTATGTGGATGTTTCCCCACAATGGGGTCTTACCACGTAAACACTTGTCTTTCTTGTTTCTTTTGTCTCTCATCTTTCTTTATTTACTGATTATTTATGCTTTGCATAGGTGTTTAGACCAGTTGGATTCCATTATATGTTTATGCATATTTCTCGGATCTAGCATGGTATCAAAGCTCTAACACTGAGGTAACCTGGATGTCATAGAGATTAGAAAGGTAGCGTATCCTACAATTTTTACTCATGATCTAAAATATGATTTCAGATATTGTTACGATTTGTGGTAACTGTGGTTTTGACATGACACACAACTTGCCTACAGTGGTTTTTCGATGACGTGACTCTAAGAACAATAGTTGAATGGTATGGATCAATATAGGGTGTTGACACTAGTTCTATTAGAAGGGGTGGAATCATTGCCCATCATATATCCTGTGAAACCTGGAGTCGTGGGAGGGTTATGTTAAGCCATGCTCCCCTAGACGTGTGATGGCAACTACCAGTTGTTGATGGGGAAGCTTGATTGAAATAGATGACGCTTCCACTTATGGGTTCTATATGGAGTCAGATCAATGTAGTTGACGCTCCAAGATAGTCCGACAGAGGAAAGGATAGGATGTAAAAGATGGAAGTACGTTAAGGGGGAATGATGATTCAAAGTTAGTTGAGAATGTTCCTTGGGAACTAGATGTGCCACTCTTATTTACTCACTTGGTTCCTACCATGTTAAAACACTCATTTTGATCCCCTTTAGATATTTTGAGTGTAATGATCAATTATCGATGAATTATTATAATTTTGTTAGTTAAGATTATTGAATGATGCATTCACTTGATTTGTTGTCTTCCATGCTTTGATGTGAACATACATGAACTATGCATTAGAGGTAGTGATTGTTGGACACTAGTACATGCGTAAACTATGTGTATACTAGCTATGCATACATACTCTACACATGTACACTAGTACAATTAATTGATGTATTAATTACCAAACTAGGTTATAAACTATTTAATTGAATTGTTTAATGATTTTATAAATTACATAAATATCTAGTAGAATTAGATACCTTCTTTTATTTTGATTGATGGTCGGTATGATGAATTAAATGAGTATTGTGGGTTGTCATAAATTTTGGGGATAATTGTCAAGTTACATTTATAAGCTAGCATGAGAAGAAAGACTTTGCATTCTATTTATTGTTATTTTATGTAAGTCATTTTTATTTTAACTTTTTCCCAAAAATCTAGATGAGAGACATTGATGGCTAATAACGAGGGTGGTTGAGGAGACTTGGAGAAGGGGGGTATAGAAACTTGATAAACAGGAAGAGAAAGTGGTGTTGAGGGGGGTGGAGATTTTGGATCCCATGGAGAGTTTGGATAATTCTTGGAAGATATGTTTCTTGTGACAATCTTCTTAGAACATACGTGCATTGCTATTCTTGGAGTCACATGCATAGAGGGCCAAAAGACCAAAAGGTTTCTTGGAGCTAGGAAGCTGACTAGGCTCCTAGTTGGCTAGAAGGATAATTTTGTTTCACACTTGGAAAGTGGGAAAAGAACTCTTGGAGGCATATTCGTACTACTTATTAGACTACATTACAAAGGATCAACTTCAACAAACCAAAGTGGAAGTATTTTACTTGGTATTTTGTTATGTTTATGTTTAAATTTAAATTGTAAAGTTAACTCCCCACTTCTCTCATCTTGTTATTTAGATTTGAATTTGAAAGATTTAGCAATGGGAAAATATAAAATGAGTACGTTGTAGGTTATTCCATCTATAAAAACAAAAAAATTATGGTAAAACAAAGCTCTTACAACACATGTCTCATATTAAGTGAATATGATTGCATAGAATTTCATGATAGGTATTACATTTGGTATCAGAGCCTACGTTTGAAAACTAGGACCTTAAGGGCCATACAGTGTTAATGATGTGCAACAACTAGGAGTTAAAAAAAACATGATTACTTAACAATACTATAATTAAAATAGAAGTATGCACACACATCCCTCAAGGGGAAGTGAGAACATGTCGGGGATGCCTAGGGTTTCCTGTTATTGATGCTCAAAAATAGTTTATGTTTAACTTACATCTCCTAAAATTTTGGGAGAAAAATTGGGATTTCTCTGAGAATTGTATATAACAGCTCGCCTTAATTTCAACTCTACTCACCGCACTTGACCTATCGAGGGACACACATTTTCTCTGATGCAGGAAAGTGCTTTTCACTCCTCATTTTGACAGGAGAAACCACAACCAATTTCAAAATTTTGAGAGGGAGCTTCTATTCTATCTCACTCACTACTGACGAACAATGAAGCATTTCACAATCTTTCTTTCTCCCTAGATTTCAGTACACTACATATAAATAATTACAGATTTTATATTCAACATAATCATCGTGTAGGAGGTTTAGTGTGTCCTTCTTCCTTGCCATTCCCGCAAATTTTAGATAAGGTAGTGATGTAGGAACATCGATAGGTGCAGGGAGAGGTGATGGTGAGGAGTGATCACTCCCAAGCGAGATGCAGTGTGAGGTGATGGTGAGGAGTGATCACTCCCAAGCCAAGCGTGGGGTGAGGAATGAATGAATAGATGAATATAATATAATGATCACAACAACAACCACTTTACCATACTAACGCATGTATTTTAGGACAATGTCATACCCACCTTGTTTTCCTATTAAAGAATCAAATTCAAAGAGCTGGAAAAACAAATGCATCTTACATTGAACGTTGGAAGGTTTTCAATACCCATCATTCTAAAATTAAGTTCAACTCTCTTCTCCATTCTGAAATGCACCTTGAGTTATTATCATAAATTTGTCCAAATGACACATGCCATCATTGGACACTAATTACTACATAGTTTTTATTTTTGTATTTATTTACAATCTTCTCGACACAAAAAAATATATTACCACCTTCCTACTATAAGTGAGGAGTAACCACCTTATGATTGTTTCATAGGCAAATACCAAGTACCATATAACTTGTTATTTTTCTTAATTATTTATGATTGACTTGTTATTTTTCTTAATTATTTATGATTGTTTCATAGGCAAATACCAAGTACCATATAACTTGTTATTTTTCTTAATTATTTATTGCCACCTTCCCAACATAACTTGAACTGGGCACTACATAACTTTCTCTTGTTTTTGTCATTTATAAGTATGGACCGACTCAGTGGTCCGTCTTTGAGTTGACGTGACTTTGCCTTTCATCTAACGTTAACTTTAGAACACGTCCCCGTCAAAGCACAAATTGCTTGGAATTGTGAGTTGTTCAAAGATTTTTGTTATTACTCGATATATCTCTTTTATTAATAAAATTCATTTTTATTGGTCAACAATATCCATCCAACAATTCAATATTAAATGCATTTCCCATGCATGCAGAGTCGATTTTCATTTTGCCCGGAGGATTGTATACTTTTAGTAATATGGCGACACAATATAATTGAACCCCATAATTGAGCTTTTATTAATGTTGTTTGAAAAAAGTTAATGTCATAAAATTTAAAATATAATTTTTAAGATTAATATCAATTTGAAGATTAATTATGGAGAGTAAGTCATTTATATATAATTCATTTTGAATGAGCATTAGGTACAATGATCATTTTCATGAATTTAAATAATCTACTCAACGAGTATACAAATCAATTAAATGAATTACATAATTTTAATCATTTTATGGGATTTGTATTAAATAATTAGGGTTTTTTTTACGAAAGGTTAGCTATTTCAAGACTTTTCTAATTAAAGTACATTAAAATATAGACGGTGATTCCTATCAAGGATTGAGCCAATTTCTTCAACCGTCATTAATTCGCTTGAGACTCACCGAGTCACGAGACAAAACTAGATCAAAGATAGGGAAAATAGCAAGCTACATTAGATTGACAAATGTCAAGATTTTGATGAAGATATTATGAGATAATCAACAAATTTCTCAATAAAAAACATATTAAATGTAAAAATTAGTTGATATAAATTGCACAATTATTTCATTGGCATGGCTTCTCAAAGCACTTATTTTTCAAATGCAAGGAAGAATTTGATAAATTAAGGTTGAGTCTATGTACATAATGAGACGGAGCCTCCCGTAACAGGTTTATCTGGCCAAAAGATACCATGCTTATACCAAATGCTCTAGGCATGTC
>JASDQU011314729.1:0-22399 GCA_032191745.1 Picea mariana | reverse complement strand
TGTATTATATTGAGTTTATTGATGTAATTTGTATTTGTAACGATATAAGTGTTCAATTGATATTTTTCTTATCATTGATTAGTATATTATATCTTCACTAAGAATCATGATTTGAAAGTTGTTCTTTCTGCATTTTAAATAAGATTTAAATTTTCAGTCAAAGTGATTTTCATCTTGACACTATCACAATCTTAGAATTACACAACCTTCTACTATAGATTTCTCTTGACACATAGGTTTTTGGAGCAACTTTATACAGGAAGGAAGAACCAAAAGTTTTCTTTAAATACTGGCCATTTATAGGTTAATGATTTTCTATTTGTTTTGATTTATCTTATTTTGTGAATGTAAATTAACATTTAAGATTAAATACTTTGTTTTTTTAAGTTAAATCATTATTATTTACATTTTTTATTTTATTTTATTTCAAGGTTAAAATTAGATTAGTAGTATGTTCTAGATCTATTTAATTTTTCCTAAGATTCAGTTCTCTTGTACAACCTTAGTTTACAATGTTTCTTGTAAATCTTGCACCCGTTTATTTGTATATGTTGTATATAAAAGTGAGAATAGTGAATGTATATAGTAGATCTTTGTTAATGCATAATTAGTTATTTTATTTTTGTATTTTAGATTAAATCCCTCTATCGAATAACATATTCGTTAAACCCATCAAGGTTAGTTATTCCAAACGGCTTGGGTTATTTAGACAACCTTGGACCGGACTATTCCCTTCCAGTTGACGTTGTGTCATAAACGCCCATCAACAAATGGTGCTATAAGGAAGGAAAAGGTAAATTTAATGATTAATTGTTTTACCCCTCAGCACGTCATGTAAATGTGTTGAACCTACACATAATAAATCTAGCTAAACAATAATACACACATTTGCAGAGAGAATTTGAGAAAGAAGAAGAAGGAGAGAAAGAATGAAAGAATTCTCATTAACCGTATTCCACACTCAAAGAGTGAATAATTTACAATATATATAGGATAAATGAGTAACTAATGAGCCATAGTGGTGGTCTAGAGTGATATGGACACACACCAACAGTTACGGGAGTGAAATTCCACCTAGTCTAGTCTCCCAGGTAGTTACGGGAGGGAACTGCCACCTAGATGAGTTAACTAGTCAACTAGTCTTTAGTTAACTGATTGAACAAAGAGTAGTGAGGAATTAACTCAGGGAATAAAGGGTAATGTGCTATTTAGGTGATGATCCCAAGGAAAGTGCACATTATCATGGTGATGATCCCAATGTTGCATGGTGACAAAACCAATGCATCATCTAAACTCAACTCAACTAGTCAAACTGAAGTGTCAACTGAAAGAGAATATTCTTCGGGTGGAATATTCTCCCCTAAAATATAGGATACTGGATAATGACTAATTATGACTAATAAAAAAGGAAAAACCTTAGGAAAAATAAATCTTAGGTGTGTGTGAAGTAACTCCAACACATCATAATTCCAGATTTATAAATTTTTCTTCTATGTCATCTTCAAATGCACTAGAAGGCAGGCCAGACTGACAAGATGGCCTTGTAGAGTATTTATTTAAAATGTATCTAATCTCTCATGGATCTTTCCCAAACCACTGTGATGGAACATTCTTTCCATTTCTCATTGCTTGTTATTCCCAACAATACAGTTTATCGCTTGTCCAAACTCACCTTTGATGGCAAGGGGAATGTATCAGCAAAAGACCATCTTAACAAGTTTTGGTGTAAGTGCATCAAACATGATATTTCTGATTTAAAGGTTTTATGCAGATTGTTTGCTTTCACTTTTAGGGGTCGGATTAAACATTGGTTTGAGTCTTTTCTAGCATATTGCATTGTTGATTGGTTCCAATTTATAGAGGAATTTTTAGATGCCTTTGAAATTTATGATTATAATCGATTATGTGAAGAATTTCAATCTCTACTAATCAATGATGATTCATATCCAGAAGTATTTTCAACAAGCATCCATCATGTTCTCTGTAAATTTCATCTTTATGACATGTCATTTGTACTAAATTTCCTCTTTGATGTTTGTGCCCCTTTCCTCAAGCCATATTCAATCGCAAATGATAAATCAATTACAAATCCTAATAAATATGAATTTTGTTTGTGCCCCTTTCCTCAAGCCATATTCAATCACAAATTATAAATCAATTACAAATCCTAAGAAAGATGAATTTTGTTTGCATGATGAGAGTAATCCATCAGAGAATCTTTAACACTCAAGGGAGGTAAACTCTATTGAAAATGTTCTCACTAACAATCAAACTATTTTTTCCTCTGAACCATTCCATATTTAATCCTCAAATTTGATGAAGGGAGATTTTATTGTCGGTCTAGGTATTTGTCCATATTCTTCTAACTCTTGCTCTAATCAGTACTTAGATTCAAATATTGAAGAACAATTACGTAATGAAAATGATCTTAATCATTCTAACATTCCAATGAAATAGATTAGAGATGTAGATATACAATTGGAAGAAGAAACCTTAAACCTTCATCCACAAATCACACCTTATCCACAGGAAAGATTAGATGATTGTCATGAAAGTTTTGAAATATATATCATACAGGAGGAAAATTTAGATGATCATATTATCTTGAAGGAGTTATCACCCAAACAGAGTGAAAGTATTAAGGCAAGTGAAGAGGAATGTCTTGAGAATGCCATTGTTAATTATCATAGCTCAAGAGAATATTTTCATGTGCTCATTTATAATTTATTTTACTCTTTATATACCAATATCTTCTTAGATTCTGGTGTGCATGATATTTTACCCACGGTGTCTTACTCTTTGTCATCACAATCTGATCTTTTCGATATGCCAAGATTTGGTGAAATTAATTCAAACATAACATTTATGAAGTCGTATTTGACACTTTCACTTTCATCACTTGCATGGGAAAAATATATGTTGCAAGATAATTTTACACGATTTATTTTTGAAAAAGACAATGCACTACCTCTTATGGAGATCAAATATTCTACATTTCATATTCATTCTTTGATTAGTTCAATTTTTAATGATTATGCTTCATGCTTTGAAATGATCCATCTCATCAAAGGAAGTGTTCAAACCAATAATCCAATTGATGTCATGAATCCTCTTATGATGTGTTCCCCATTGACATATCTAGTTCGTCGAAGTCATAGTTTGCATTCTAATTTTTATGACAGGATATTAGAATGGCTTGAGGATTCATATCTAAAAAATATTCATAATAAAGATAAAGTTGTGCTTTCTTTGTTTCTACCTAAATATATAGGAGGTAAGCATGACATGATTTTTTTAGGTCCTCCATGTGAAGAATCTGATCGATACTTGGAGAATTGTTAGGATGATGGGGTACTTCAGCCTTGGCTGATGGTTATCTCAAGTCCCCATAATATTGACAAGTTTCCCAAACTCACTTACATCCTTCCATGCCATTACGACCCATATCAAGATAAGATTGCAAAATGGATAGAGGATTCATACATCCAGAATGTTCAAGGGAATGGTAAGGTCATGCTTGCTTTGTTTCTAAATGATGACCATAAAGGTAAGTATGATGTATTTTTGTCAAATTTCTATATACCACCATTATTGTTACTAATATTCAATTTTGTTTTCTTTGCAGGATTGAAGTTACTCCGATGGTTGCATTGGAAGCATGAATTCACTTAGTATTTCAATTTGTCTAGTAGTTAGAGTAGGTTTCCTTTAGTTTTCTTTCTCACTGTTTCTTTTTGTAATAATACAGTTATGAACACAAGTGGGTACACCAAGAGAATGATACTATGAATGTTGTCATGGAAGTCCACTTTAATCCTTTTCTCTCTGCTTTTCATTGAATATTTGTTTTCAAAAATGCATTATCATCATGGAAATTTTAAAATGGAAAGTAAAGAGATAAGTAAAGTTAAAATGTCAATTCACCTAAATTCAACCCTAACCTAAGGTGCCACAAGTAGGACTGCACTCATCTTAATAGGAATTTTTCTATTTTCTTTAATCTCTAAATAAACTCGCATTTCATGAAACATTATCCCAAGGAAAGAACCTTCCCATAAATGAGACTTTATATTATTTAGTTCTTCCTTTGTTTTACAATGGGATGCTAGTATATCCAAAAGCTCGAGTTTATCTTTGGCCAAAATCGTTTTCTGAAAGTTTTCTTTTGTTGTTTTAATTTGTTTGTTTCGATGTACTTCTAATTTTTATTTGTTTCAATAAAAGATGATTTGGTTTGTTGAATGCTCTTTCTTTTCTATTTTTGAGTGAGTCTTTTTTTTATTGTTTGTCTATATTTCTGGTTCAATAAATCTGTTGTTTGAAACTTATCACCATATGGAAATATTATTCAAAAGATCATACCACCTGCTAGTCTCCAAATAAGCTGAGATAGTCCAAATCTGGTCTTGAAACAAGATTTATCTCAACTCTATTAGACAATTTTTTCAATTGTTACCATTCTTATTTCCCTTAAACATTCTTGTAAGGAATTATCTCTGAAATTTGGAGTGATCTATGGTTATCATGGCTATTATAAGACTTTTTACACCATCCTATTCCTTAAGGGACATTCCATTTTTGTTTCCCCATCTTCTAGATAATCTCTTATTCAGAGAATAAAATCAAATTTCATGATTGGATCACTTGTGAGTTTGAAATAATGAAGCATAAAGTTTCTAATTTAGATTTGGAAGGTCTCATCATGAGTTGATCCATCATGACCATAGGAAGTTTACAGAAGTGACATTACCATTTCTGGTAACCAGCCAGGGTAGTGGCCTTTAGTCTTCTCAATTGAAGGACAAGAGGTCTCATCACGAGCTGACTTTCTCACCTCCATGGATTTATATGGATGAAGTTGCTTACTAACTGGTCACCAAGACAAAACAATGACTTTCAATTAGTCACCAAAATTTTATAAGAATAAAACTTAATAATTCCAGGAATGATCCATCATGTGTGCTTAAACTATTAGATGGGATCAAGGAAATCATATAGGTTAAAAGGAAACCCCGTCGAGGCTATGAATGTCTGTTGGAAGCAGCATCCCTACCTATGGTATTGAAGTCCTTTTCTTAAAGTTGTCATGACCCATTGGTGAAATATTAGTACATATTTTAGTTCTTTACAAGATATTTCCCCTCAATTCATGAACTATGGTAACATCAATCTATATATGTCTGCAGAGCTAATATCAATACTATATAGACCAAACAAGAGATTTTCTTGAGGAAATTTGAAGATATGACAACTTGGTACCTCTTACTATAATTCATCATAATGATATGTTCTGAATCAATGCAGAGATAACTACTCCGCCTAGTGAGTCTCCATTTGTTGGCTACCCACAACAACCCCCTTCTTTTTCTTTAATCAAAATCTAGGGTCCCTTTAAATTTTACTTGGATTCTTCGTTTGTTTCCCTTTGACTTGATTGGATTGGTATTGGTTTTATTTGTTTTGAGGTTGGTTTGATTTTACATTCTTTTCTTTTCTTTGGTTTGAATTTCATGAAATTCAAATGCCATTTCATTTTTCTTTCTACAGAGTTTTGATGTTGATGGATGAGCTCCATAATTTGGGAGTTTGTTATTATCTCTTCCTTATTGAATTTATTTGCGATGAGAATGGCTTGGTTTAAGATATGTATTAATAAAAATGATTTTACAGGAAGAAATCTTATTGCGACACATCTTTTCTATGACATTTGTTCACATTTGATCAAATTTGAATGAAAGAGAGACGAACATAGAAATCTTAATTTAAATGAAAACATTAATTTTGATCAATTGTTTACTTTCGTTTAAATTATGATTATGTTTTTGTATTTTTCTCATTAACAAGTTTGACTATTCTGGATAACGGGTTCAATACTTCATCAAATAATATCTTGGTTGGTTTCTCATTTTCACAAAATTATTTGGTAGGTTTAATTAATTAAATTCTTTTGTCATTTTGCATCTCATTTCAAAATAAAAATAAAAATAGAAAAAAAGAATTATCTATCATTTGTTTGCTTTTGTGAAAACCCAAAATTAATATTCTTCTCCTCTCCGTCAACTTGAAGCTTCTAAAATTTTAAGATCATATTGGAAAGGAAAATATAACCAATATTTGTTTATAACTTATAGTTAGCTTTTTATTTAAATTCATTTTAATTTTATTTTAGTAGATTTTGTTTTATTCACAATATTTATATTTAGATTATTAAATTGGTTTATTTATGTTTCAAAGGTTTCTATTATCAGATATTTTGTATGGATTTGATTACGGCTTGATTTTATTATCTAAATACGTTCAAGATAATTGATCCAAAAATAACATTAGATTGCTACAAATAATTTATGAACAGTAACATATAAGATTTGGAAATGCATTCAAGAACATACAAACGATTTTGCGGGACTGATTGTAGCCAAGACATGAAGAATATCAAGAAACGACTGAAAACCCATCTGTAGAACGGGCCCATTTAGCTTACTTGCGATATTTTTCCCAAACAAACATGCAATTTTAGAGATATTGTGGTTTCTTTCCAAGGAAAATTTTAAGTGCCGGAAATTGTTAGTGATACCCAGACTGTTCATTCATTGCATAAATATATGAGAAAGTTCAGAGCCACAGGGAGATTGAGGAAATTCAGAGGAGTATTTTTATCCTTTCTTTTGTATATTATTTATTTTGTAAACTTTTTCTTTCAAAATGACTAATGGATGGTTGGAATTTTTGGGAGAATGGACCAGTATTTTCGAAGAAGAATATGAAATTCCAGATTGATTAATGGATTTTGTGCTGTGAGTAAAAGGGTTTTGTTTTCATTATAATATATTTTGATTATGGTTCATATTCTTTGAGTAATTGATTATGCATTGATTTAATTAACTTTAGTTTGTTTTATCAATACATGGTTAATTGTTATCATTTATGTATTAATTTTGTCAAACTTTAACAGTCTATTGTCTCAATTATCTTGGTCTTGATGATTGTATTATTTGATAAAAATATTGTATTATATTGAATTTATTCATGTAATTCAGATTTGTAGAGATATAATTTTTCAATTGAGATTTTTCTTATTGTCGATTAGGCTATTATATCTTCACTAAGAAACATAATTTGAAAGTTGTTCTTTCTGCATTTTAAATAAGATTTAAATTGTTAGTCAAAGTGATTTTCATCCTGACATTGTCACAATATTAGAATTACAGAACCTTCTACTATATATTTCTCTTAGAAGACGGGTTGTTGGAGTAGCATTGTACAGGAAGGTACAATCAAAAGTTCTCTTTAAATACTGACCAGTTATAGGTTAATGATTTTCTATTTGTTTTGATTTATATTTTGTGAATGTAAATTAACATTTAAGCTTAAATACTTTATTTATTTAAGTTAAAACATTATTATTTACATTCATTTATTTTCCTTTTTTTTTTTTAGTTTCAAGGTTAAAATTAGATTAGTAGTATGTTCTAGAACTATTTAATTTTTCCTAAGATTCGATTCTCTTGTACAACCTTAGTTTACAAGGTTTCTTGTAAATCTTCCACCTGTTTATTTGTATATGTTGTATATAAAAGTGAGGATAGTGAATGTATATAGTATATCTTTGTTAAAGCATAGTTAGTTATTTTATTTTCGTAGTTTAGATTAGATCCCTTTATCGACTAATAGAGCCCTTAAACCCGTCAGGGGTAGTTATTTCAAATGGCTTGGGTTATTCAGACAACCTCAGACCAGACTATTCCCTTCAAGTTGACGGTGGGTCATAAACGCCCATCAACAGACCCCAAGTGGGATTTGGGACTACTGGGAAAGGTTTTCCAAAATGTAGTCCAGAAGGATTGGGATTTAGTATTCCTATTTGCGGGTTGGGGTACGATGTCCCTCCTTGATGTGGTTGATGGAACTGACCTCCCTGGGGTAGTCCCCAAGATTGTGGGGGGTTTCTGGTGAATGAAAGTTGATATTGTCCCCCTACCATTTGTTGGGAAGAAAATGGGATGTGATCCATAAGAGGGGGTTGTCCCCTAGTTGGATTTTGTATGCTGGAGGACAGTTGCCCCCAGTAGGGATTTTTCCACTAAAGGGGTGTTTCCCCCTAGTAGAGATTTTTCCTATAGTTGGGTTTAGTTGTGTGGTAGGTTTTAAAATTCTATGATGCAAAGATGTCCCAATGGGATTTTGTGGAGTATATAAAGTTGTATCTTGAATAGGGATGAGAGGCGTAACCATCAACGTACTTTTCACATGACTAGGTAACATGAATCATGTGTCACTTTGAACTTGACCTAAAGTGGTAGAAATATTGTTTGTTGGTTTGACAAGACAGTCGATGGATTGACCTGACGGTCCTACCTCTGCACTAACAGTGGTAGAGGTATGTGGAGGGTCAAAAGGTGGCCGGCTAAAATTAATTTTTTCATAAAGGTCTCGTCCTAATGGAGTTCTCCATATATAATTAACACAAGTTTGTTGTAGATATACCATTTCAATAGAATAGACAGGGGTCGTTTATTCTTCATTAAAATTTGGTTGTATCGGTTCCATATCTAGTTGATTATATGACCTTGATGATAGGCGGTGTTGGTTGTGGAGCTTGATTACCTTCTTGATTCAAAGGCCTTTTGTTTCATCCATGTTTATACCCCATGAATATTTTATACCCTGAAAGAACATACACTCCTCCACATGGGGGAGTGCAGAGGGGGGTTACCCCCTCTGCAGGGTCCATCCCCCTAGTTAGGGAATCCGCAGGAAAGTGGGCCCTCAATGAGGGTTCGAGGGATAATGTTCCCTGATGGGTGTTCGGAGCCGAAGGCCCCGAAGGAAAATTTGTCTTGTAAATGTATATTGTAATTTCATTGTAAATATGAACCATTCATTATAAGGTTGCAGATCTGAGAGTAAAAGTTATGTTAGTGTTTTTTTCCCTAGAAGGAAACCCTTTTTTATGAGGGAAATGTATTGCGGCTATGTATCATTGTGAATATTTTATTTTGCGTAAGGATATTGTGAGGGAAAGAAGAGGAAGTTACAACAGGTGTGTTTTAGGTTGTATTCCTTCATTTTCTACATAATAATAAAGGAAGGAACTGGAAATTTCTTTGGTGGACGTATTCCACACAGGGTGAACCATGTATATCTGTGTCTCTATTGTATTGTGTATCTTCTGTGTTTTATTTCTGCATTTGTTTTATTTTATTGCTCCGCGATCCTATTTTTCTAAAAACTGGTATCAAAGTGAAAGGTAACTTGCAAGAAAAGAGGGTTCCTGGTTTGAGTGGGAGCAATGGATAAATATGGAAAGTTTAGGGTCGAGAAATTTAATGCCCAAAACTACCAGTTATGGAAGATGCATATGGAAGATTATTTATATAAGAAGGATCTATTCCTACCATAGGGTCGAATAGAAAAGAATACGATGGCCATGAAGGAAAAAGAATGGAAGGTTCTTGATAGAAAGGCACTAGGAATGATACAGATGAGCCTGGAAGCATCGGTGGCTTTCAATATTTCAAAAGAAAAGACAACGAAGGAGTTGATGGATGCATTGTCTAAACTATATGAAAAACCCTTGGCATCCAATAAGGTATTTCTAATGAAGATATTATTTAATATGAATATGTCAGAAGGAGGGTCTATTGCAAATCATTTAAATGAATTTAATACGGTTACTAATCAACTAAGTTATGTAAAACTGGACTTTGATGATGAGTTCAGGGATCTTCTAATGTTGTTATCATTTCCAGAAAGATGGAATGGCTTGGTCATGGCTGTGAGTAACTATGTCTCTGGTTCAAACACTTTAAAATTTGATGATGTTGTTGGTGTTATTCTTAGTGAGGAAATGTGACGAAAAATCATAGGTGAGACATCAGGGAATGCATTAAACATGGAGAATAGGGGAAGACAAAAGGATAGAGGAAAGGGCTCATGAAACCATGGGAATTCTAGAAAGGGTAGATCCAAATCCATATTTGGAAAGATAGAGTGATAGAATTGTGGGAACAAAGGACATTTGAAGAAAGACTGCAAAGCTCCAAAGAAACAAAGAGATGGACAACAGGAAAAAAATTAGGAAGCAAATGTAACAGGTGATGTGTTACAATATGCTTTGATTCTTTCTGTAGATAATATTTTTGAGTCTTGGGTAGTATAGTCATGGGCTTCATTTCATGCCACACCCCATAGGAAATATTTTCTAGATTATGTTCAAGGTGATTTTGGACAGGTTCATTTGGGTGATGATGCACCATGCAAAATCGTTGGAATGGGAAAGGTAAAAATAAAGCAAAGCAATGGAAACCAATGGCTGTTGAAAGAGGTAAGACATGTTCCATATCTAAGGAAAAATATAATTTCAACAAGGTATTTGGAAAGTGAATTTTGTATATCCATATTTACAGATAAGGTGTGGAAGTTCACCAAAGGATCATTGGTGATATAAAAAGGGGAGAAGGTAGGTACATTGTGTTTATGTACTACTAATACTGACTCTTCTATCTCTTTAGATTCTACATGAGTGGATACAACACTTTGGAATAATAGGCTTGGACACATGAGTTAGAAGTAAATGTAGATACTTCACAAAAGAAATTTGTTTCCAGATCTTAAACAAATTGATTTGGATTTCTTTGAGCATTGTGTTTATGGAAAACAAAAGAGAGTCATATTTCTTAGAGTCAGAAAATAAAATAAGAGATAAAGGTTAGAGCTTGTGCATACATATGTATGGGGACCATATCGAGTGTCATTTCTTGGTGGCTCTCATTATTATGTTACTTTTATTGATTATGCAACTAGAAAAACTTGGGTTTATTGCATTCGAAAAAAATATGATGTTTTTTATACTTTAAAGAAATGGAAAGATTTGGTTGAGAATGAGATAGGAAAAAGGTTGAAGTGTATCAGATCAAAAAATGGAGGTGAATATTGCAGCAAGGATTTTAATGATTACTATTCATACCATGGGATTCACAAAGAGAAGACAGTTCCAGGAACACCACAAGAAAATGGTGTGTTAGAAAGGATGAAGAGGACAATCATCAAGTGTGTAAGGAGTATGTGATTTCATGCTAGTTACCCCCTCTACAGGGTCCATCCCCCAGCTAGGGGGTCCAGGGGAAAGTGGGCCCTCGACAGGGGTTCGAGGGATAGTGTTCCCTAATGGGCATTCGGGGCCAAAGTCCCCGAAGGAAAAATTACCTTGTAAATGTATATTGTAATTTCATTGTAAATATAAACCATTCATTATAAGGTTGTAGATCTAATAGTAAAAGTTATGTTAGTGTTTTTTTCCCTAGAAGGAAACCCTCTTTTATGAGGAAAATGTATTGTGGCTATGTATCATTGTGAATATTTTATTTTGAGTAAGGATATGAGGGAAAGAAGAGGAAGTTACAACGGGTGTGTTGTAGGTTGTATCCCTTCATTTGCTGGATAATAATAAAGGAAGAACCCAAAAATTTCTTTGGTGGATGTATCCCACACTGGGTGAACCATGTATATCTGTGTCTCTATTATATTGTGTATCTTTTGTGTTTTATTTCTCCATTTTTTTTATTTTATTGCTCCATGATCCTATTTTTCTAAAAACTGGTATCAAAGCGAAAGGTAACTCGTAGGAAAAGAGGGTTCCTGGTTTGAGTGGGAGCAATGGCGAAATATGGAAAGTTTAGGGTCGAGAAATTTAACGACCAAAACTACCAGCTATGGAAGATGCATATGGAAGATTATTTATATAACAAGGATCTATTCCTACCATAGGGTGGAATAGAAAAGAATACGATGGCCATGAAGGACAAAGAATGGAAGGTTCTTGACAGAAAGTAACTAGGAATGATACAGATGAGCCTGGAAGTGTTGGTGGCTTTCAATATTTCGAAAGAAAAGACAATGAAGGAGTTGATGGATGCATTGGCTAAACTATATGAAAAACCCTCGGCATCCAATAAGGTATCTCTAATGAAGACATTATTTAATATGAATATGTCAAAAGGTGGGCCTATTGCAGATCATTTAAATGAATTTAATACGCTTACTAATCAACTAAGTTATGTAAAACTAGACTTTGATGATGAGTTCAGGGATCTTCTAATCTTCTTATCATTTATAGAAAGATGGAATGGATTGGTCATGGTTGTAAGTAACTATGTCTCTTGTTCAAACACTTTAAAATTTGATGATGTTGTTGGTGTTATTCTTAGTGAGGAAATGTGACAAAAAATCATAGGTGAGACATCAGGTAATGCATTAAACATGGAGAACAGGGGAAGACAAAAGAATAGAGGAAAGAGCTCATGGAACCATGGGAATTGTAGAAAAGGTAGATCCAAATCCATATTTGGAAAGATAGAGTGATATAATTGTGGGAACAGAGGACATTTGAAGAAAGACTGTAGAGCTCCAAAGAAACAAAGAGATGGACAACAAGAAAAAAATCAGGAAGCAAATGTAACAAGTGATGTGTTACAAGATGCTTTGATTCTTTCTGTAGATAATATTTTTGAGTCTTGGGTAGTAGATTCAAGGGCTTCATTTCATGCCACACCCCATAGGAAACATTTTCTATATTATGTTCAAGGTGATTTTTGACATGTTCATTTGGGTGATGATGCACTATGGAAAATCGTTGGAATGGGAAAGGTAAAAATAAAGAAAAGCAATGGAAACCAATGGTTTTTGAAAGAGGTAAGACATGTTATAGATGTAAGGAAAAAAACAATTTCAACGGGTTAGTTGGAAAATGAAGGTTGTATATCCATATTTACAGATAAGGTGTGGAAGTTCACCCAAGGATCATTGGTGATAGAAAAAGGAGAGAAGGTAGGTACATTGTATTTATGTACTGGTAATACTGACTCTTCTATATCTTTAGCTTCTACATGATTGGATACAACACTTTGGCATCATAGGCTTGGACACATGAGTGAGAAGGAGATGCAGATACTTCATAAAAGAAATTTGTTTCTATATCTTAAACAAATTGATTTGGATTTCTTTGAGCATTGTGTTTATGGAAAACATAAGAGAGTCATATTTCTCAGAGTCAGAAAAGAAAATGAGAGTGAAATGTTAGAGCTTGTTCATATAGATGTATGGGGACCATATTGGGTATCATTTCTTGGTGGCTCTCATTATTATGTTACTTTTATTGATTATGCAACTAGAAAAATTTGGGTTTATTGCATTCGACAAAAATATGATGTTTTTGATACTTTTAAGAAATGGAAAGATTTGGTTGAGAATGAGATAGGAAAAAAGGTTGAAGTGTATCTGATAAAAAAAATGGAGGTGAATATTGCATCAAGGAGTTTTATGATTACTATTCATACCATGGGATTCATAGAGAGAAGACAGTTCTAGGAACACCACAAGAAAATGGTGTGTTAGAAAGGATGAAGAGGACAATCATGGAGCGTGTAAGGAGTATGAGATTGCATGTTGGTTTTCCCTTACAGTTCTAGGAAGATTTTATAGATATCGTTGTTTACTTAATAAACATAGGACCTTCAAGATATTTGGATGGTAGAATTCCATAGGAGGCATGGACAAGTCAAAAGGTAAACTATTCTTTTTTGAAGACTTTCAATTGTGAATCATTTGTCCATATTCATAAATAAAATAGAACAAAGCTTGGGGAAAAATTCAAGAAGTGCACCTTTATTAGATACGATGTTGATGATTCTGGTTATCTCTTATGGTATTATGAAAATAAAAAAATCATTAGGAGTAGAGATATCATATTCAATGATAAGGTCATGTACAAGAATCAATTGCAGGGAAAGAAAAGGGAAAAAGAAAAACCAAAATACATAGTGCTTGATGAGATCACTGGAAAAAAAATTTCCAAAGGAACCAGAAAATCAAAATGTACAAAAACAGGAGCAAAAGGTACCTCAAACTCTTGCAAGTGTTGTTAGAAGATCTAGAAGGCTAAGTAGACCCCCTGAATGATACTCTCCTGCATTGTATTATTTACTATTGATTGATTCCGGTGAACTAGAATGTTATGAAGAGGAAATGCAGGTAGACACCAATAAAAAGTGGGAGAAAGGCATGAAAGAGGAAATGGATTCCTTGGTAAATAACCAAAATTGGGTTTTGGTTCAGTTTCCTACAGGAAAAAGAGCATTACAGAATAAATGGGTTTACAAGTTGAAGGAAGGAGATGGAGGCAAAAAGAGGTACATGGCTAGACTTGTTGTAAAGGCAATTGAACAAAATAAAGGTATATATTTTGATGAAATATTTTCTCTTGTTGTTAAAATGAATTCAATTAGGACTATTTTAAATCTTGTGGCAGTAGAATATTTTCATCTTGAACAATTAGATGTAAAAACAACTTTTCTCCATGGGGATTTGGAGGAAGATATTTATATGCAGCAACCACATGGGTATGAGGATAGAGGAAAGGAGAATTTGGTATGCAGGTTGAAGTAGAGCTTGTATGGCCTAAAGTAAGATTCAAGGCAGTGGTATTTGAATTTTGACAAGTTTATGACAGAACAAGGTTATAGTACATGTCATTTTGATCAGTGTGTTTAATTTAAAAGGATAGAAAATGGAAGCTGTATTATCTTGCTATTGTATGTATATGACATGTTTTTTGCAGGGTCCAATATGCAGGATATAAATGTGTTCAAGAATAAATTTTCTAATTCATTTGCAATGAAGGATTTGGTTGATGCAAAGAAAATCCTTGGTATGAGAATAACAAGAGACAAAAAAAATCGCAAATTGACATTGTCTCAGGGTGAGTACATAGAGAAAGTGTTAGAGAGGTTTAGAATGTAGACTGAAAAACCAATTATTACACCTTTGGTCAAGCATTTCAAATTAACTAAGGAAATGTGTCCCAAGACACAGGAGGAGATAGAATACATGTCTAGGGTCCCTTATTCATCAAAATTTGGCATCTTGATGTATGTGATGGTTTGCACAAGACCACATATTGCACATGTAGTGGGAGTTGTGAGCAAGTGTATGAACAAACTAGGTAAAGAACATCGAGAGGCAGTAAAGTGGATTCTCAGGTATTTTTGAGTTACTATTACTCATGCATTATGTTTTGGAGGTTCATACATTGTTCTACATGAAGGACCATATCCTGTCACTAAGAGGGGGGGGGTTGGGGGTGATTCAGTGACACAATAATTTTATCAATTTTTTACTTTTGTTAATTATGTATTGAAGAAATGAAAACAAATTTTGAACACAATGTTTTATCATGGAAACCAATTGTGAAAACCACAAACAGTTTTCTATTAACTGCAAAATTTTTTTTTACAAGTTACAATAGAAGGAAGATGTTTTCTTCCTCTTTAAATCAACATCCACTGATCAGGATTCACCCACACCCCTATTCACCAAATCCAACTGGTAGGAGGATACATGCCCCTATTTATTCATCTACAACTGACAATGAAGCACCTACTCCCCTGTAGGCTCCAACCTTCCCTAACACCTCCCAGCCACCCTCTGTTCATAAATCCAAACAAATTTTGTATAATGCACTAGATATCATGATTGTTTCTCTGTCTTTTTATGCATTTGATCTTCAATGTCTCTATTGCAACTACACTTATTCCTTCACATCTCAACACACTTATAAATTTCTTCGACATAACTATTCATCAAAACAACATGTATGTTCATTCAATTTCACAACTCTTCATGAACATCACATATATTCATTTAAGATTACATAACTAATTACCATTGATTCTTACTAACACAGTTATCATTATTCTTTGATTTAGTTCTATATTTTAATGCATGAATGATTTAACCGAGATTCAATCTAACTATTTCTTCATGCAGGTTACTATCTTTGTGTTTCTGCAGGGTTTTACTAAATTTGGTGATCATCTCGACATGACAACATGTAAACCTTTCAAAAGTTATGGTGGAGTTTTAATATCCTCTACTATTGTCTTCGTGTGATCCACCTTCCCCATGATCTTTGTCATTTTAAAAAAATCATGACATTGTTAGAACTTTGGTGTTGTGAAAGGTTTTACTGAACATGGAGAACCTCTAGTTTTATCATTCTATTACATCTTCCGAAAAATTAGCAGTCTGGACATCCTGTTGTATATTCAATTGGTAGCGAACTTGGTGATCCTCCAGACTTGGCATTATTCCAAAGACTATGATAAAAATGGAAGTCTTAACACCAACTGAAATGATTAACACACCTAATCCCACGATCTCTTCACATGACCATCATGTAAACAGATATAAAAAAGTATTAATCCAATAGACGAGGTCATCTCCTAGGTAAATCAATGATTGTTGTCACTTCTTCAAAAAGTTAGGGGGCCTGACATGTCATCCCAGGATCTAGGATGGTGATCCTCTACTTAAGTCCAAGAACCTAGATCCCCCACCATACCTTTGCATTATGCATCGAATAGGCATAGTGAGGATGATCTTTATAAACCCATATAAACTCGACCCCATTGCCAATGTGGGATAAATCCCAATCGGAAAATCAATCGCCACTGTCGATCATTTGATCAAACAGTTGTTGAGACTCCTCCTACAACTCTTCATTCGCTTCAGATCCAACTCCTCCAATGATAGACCATGTAAAAATTGACCAACAAGGAGTATTGCTCGAATTGCAGAACATACATCAGTTGAAATTATTAGCCCTCGACCAAGTTTTGAGGATCCTTGGTCGTGTTTGACCTACTTTTGGGACTTCGAAGGGCTATCGAAGATAGAGCACAATTCAAAGCAAATATCGCAGGATCTCGGCCTCTTTTTAGGGATTTTTGGGTTTTGGGCTTATGTGACGGGAATGGGGATGTCGGCCCATGGGTTTACCCATGTTTAGTCCCATTTTGTAATGTATAAATAGATAGCTAGGTGATGTAAGAAGAGGCCAGTGTGCTAAGTGATAGAGTTTGATCTAGGTGATCGAAGGAGGGACAAGTATGTGATGCTAAGTGCTAATTTCTAGGTGCAAGTGGTAATTGTAATTGCTTTGTGCATACTGTGTGAAACTTGCAGAGCTAAGTGCAAGTGATTGTAAGAGACTGTGGAAGGCTTTGTGTTATAATACAGGAAAGGATGATCTAGCGAGGTGCACAGATCTCTTGTCCTTTGCGGAGTAAGATATCCTGGCTCTGTGCATGTAGAATATTGACAGAAAGAAATAAAGAAGAAGAGTTGGTGGACGTAGCCCCAGGGTGGGAATGAACCACGTATATCCTGCAGTGTGGTTTCTATTTGCTTTATGGTTGTTCTCTTGATTATGTGAGTGAATGTTTAATGCACGGATGTATTCCTAGAAGGATCTAATATGGTATCTTAGTTCTCAATAATGTGAATAAATGCTATATCTGATATATGTTGGTATGATTACTACTTGAATTTATTGGATCTGTATAAATACTGCGTTGATCTACTGTTAGGGTTTAGCCGCACTGTAAACTAAGGCTAAATATTATCGAACTGTAACTACTAAGTGCTATGTTAAGGTGTTGCAATCACAGATATGCGTCCCAGCTAAGGTTGCAGACATTGGAGTCCTACAACCACCCCTTCCTCTACCTCGGGTGAGAATTCATCTGCTTCGTAGGTGTTGTTGAAAGGGCAGGTAGTTAGGGTTTTGTTGGTGCATTGTTGTAGCATTGAACCCTGGGTCTGCCCATGTGCCAACAAATGGTTTCATTTCTAGGACCTAAAACTGTGATTGCTAGGAACTAAAGGAAAGAAAGAAATCTTTGTGTGGAGGTCTATTGCCTTAGTGCGCAGTATTCTACTTGACCTGTAAAGATCTGTGATAAGAAGAGAATTCATATTCAAAGAAAAGAGGTAAGATATCGAAGATTTGTTCTCTGATAAACGTAAGAATAGTGAAAAGTTTGTCTCTAGAAGCTTTGTGCTCTGCTGAAAGCAAGATTAGTGGAAATTTTTGTTTCAAGTGTATGGATCTAGGTATGTTTGATAAATGTTATCCTAGTCTGAAAACTAGGGCACAACTAGAAGAGAGAAGGTTTGATATGAGTAGATCTAATAGAAATAATTAAAGATATGTTATTCCTATGCATAGAAAGAATGTTTGGACTAACAAATGGATGCAGGATCCGAGAAAGAATTTTTTGCAGGTTAGCTACTATGATCCTAGTGTGCAATACATGAAAGGCTAGGCATCATTTAAGAAAAAAAGAGGATTAACCCTTTGTTACAGTTGCAGAAGACTGAGACATCTTGCTAACGAATGCCCTAGAAGAATACCTAGTTGTCTTTGTTGTAAATCTATGGACCATGAAGTTCTAGATTGCCCTAGAATGATTGTTAAGATTGATAGAATGAATATGAGACAAGAAAACCTTGAGGAAGGTCATGAAACTGAGACCATGGAAAAACCCCAGATAGAATCAGATAATGTACTATTGCAAATGAAAGAAACCCTAAATGATCATAGAGATATCATCTTATCAGAGATATTCAAAGAAAAAGAATGCATAGATTCAAGAATAGGAGACTTCGACATAGACTGTGTTCTGGATGAGGAAACATAGGTAAATATCATGACAGAAAGAACTTGGGAAGCTTTAGGAAAGCCTGATACGATTCCTTCATTGGGAGGAATAGGATTATTTAGGAAAAAGTTGATAACCCTTTGTGGAAGACTCACCCAAGTATATATGAGTGCTCATGGAGCTTCGACAGAGGAATATTTTGAAGTTGTTAGATTCATTGAGAACAATGCTCCATTTACTATGTTATTAGGAAAAACATGGATCGAGAAAGATCAGACCAGAAGAAAAGAAGAGGAGGCCCTAGAACAGAAAAAGCAACAATTAAAAGATATCATGACTAGGAGGATAGCACACTTGATTGTAGAACAGAAGAATAGATAGAAGCTACTTATAAAAAGAAACTTGGATCACAAAGTTGAAAGAACACAGGAAGATTCACAGATGAGTAGAGAACCTACCCCGGATAGAGAAGCAGTATTACTCTCTAATCCTATGAAAGAATCTCAACAGTGCGAACCTGCTATGCCAAAAGAAGACAAGAATAAGAATGGAAAGAGGAATACCAAGACGAAGATAACTGGGAACAAGGCTAGAAACTCAGTAAGAAGAGAGAAAAGGTAAAAAAATTATAGAATGGCCCAGAGGGAACTTCGCGAAAGGAAGATTTTCAAAATTGGAACTTCATCGGGATATTAGAACAACACCCCATGGCACTTCACCATGGCAAAGTGATATGACCGTTGGAAGAATTATAACTATTGAACCAGTGTCCCAGAATGATTAGAACAACAGTTATGACCAGAAATCTCACCATCGGACCATTGGGACTGCACCGCAATGGACAAAACTGCATTGATGGAAAGCTTATTATCCATTGGAGAGATTCATTACATTGTGTCTACTTAGTTCGTCGACTGTTGTACCAAGAAAACTTTTGCGAATTGTATCAGAGATAACAAGAGAACCCATTGCTACTGAGATGTTCTTAGTAAGATCGAGACTGATTCTATTGCTTTGAGCACTCATCCATCCACCCAAGTTTTTCGATCGAGAGCATGCATGTCGGACAAGCTCAGCACTTTGGAGAAGTTAGTTGAGGAAATTTTAATTGATATGATTTCCGAGAGAGTGATGTCCACAGGAGTTCAAGATTCATCGACGTGAGGAGTGTAAGCCTCTCTGTCGACTTCTCATGGATCCAAACCATCCTGACTAGTAGCAGAGAAGAGAACCAAGCACAGATGTGATCTAGAAAATGCGAAGTTAATCCCAACCATATTACTCGAATACATCTTGCCTTTGGCTGACGTGGTGAGTCGTGATAGTGTCCCAAGGGACTTTGATTACACCATGAATGCAACAAGATAAGATCGTGACTTTGAAGTTCAACGACTTCAACCTAGGTGACCGCAAGAATTACATCATGATTTCTCCTTACAAGTATCTAACCAAGACGAAGGGGAAGAATTTGAAAATAATCCCCCAACCATGGACTATGAACCTCGCACAGTCCACCCTCTTGAATGTGATGAATATCCCACACTTTGGAAGGAACCGAGATGTTAACACATGTGTTAAGATCATGCTCTCATGTTACCATGTTGGCTATATGTGGCTATATAGATGCATCACAATCAATTCCACGTTGATCCATAGGATCACCAGATTGAGCATGCAAGGACCTGAACTGCAAGACTTCTACCCAGGGAAGGCTTCTGACCACACCATGGCATAGGACACTTACAACAATGTAGAAAAGGGAACGTGAGGCTATAAGGTAGCTTCCATACATAATGGCACAGTGCGCCTAGCCTGCCAGTTGATCGCAGGAAATCTAGTGAGGAGGAACTGACCTACTCAAGTCACAAGGTTCATTATTAACCTAGCCGAGAAATGTGCAGAAGGACTCCAGATGAACTGGGTGAAGTACTTGGTCAACCAGCTGGAATTATACTACCGCAAAGCTTAGGATTAGGGCTATGAGTTCCACTTTAGTTGGCTCCTGGTCCTCATCATATTTACCGCTTGGGAAATGATGGAAGGTGCAACCTTCCTAGACATTGATCCGTTCGAGCCACCCACTGTGAAGTTCACCATGCTTTGGTACTCAATCAATATGGAAAAATAGTGGTAGTCGAGCGTTGTCTTTCATACCTGTTATCTCCAACTGAAGAGAGCTATCGAAGTTCTCCCTCGCATGATGTCGAATGCCCTGCATAGGTTCTGTCCCCTCATGAAGTTTTGCACATATTGACACTTCATTTATATCATTGAGCACATAGATGAGTACAAATAAGAGCTTCAATCGTACTACAATATCACAGAGGAGGACCTTGAAGAGATCACTAAGGAATGTTTTGCAGAACCCCTCATCCCCACAGACACTGCAAAAATGTCAGACCCTGAACTAATAGGTAGCCCTGAGACCACTCATGAAGCAAAGGATCTTCTTGGACCCAGCAGAAGGAAGAATACCAAAGAGGTCCAAAAATTGAGCAGCGCATCCGAAGGAACTGCTTCAGTATCACCTGGATGAGGGGGTGATGACAAAGTAGAAGAGACAAATGGAAAATAGGACCAGCAAAAGTGAGGTGAAGTAACACCACCTAGGGAACCTCCTGATGAGGTTGATCCCTTGGAGAAAAGGAAGGTTTCTCCCATGAAACCCACTTCCCAAAAGAAATCTAGAGCCACCAAGATGCAGAATGTGCTCACTGTGGATGACTTCGAATTTATCATCGTGTTGTAGCAGATGCCTCACAGGACATCTTGCAGAAACATGAAGCCAAGCAGGAGGAGATGTATGATAGAATCGAGGTTGAACTCAGAGGGGTACAATAGGCCCTCCAATCTAGTCATGCAGTATCCACTGCGCCCCCACCATCAGAAGCACCTGAGTTGGGAGATGAGCCTACCCAACTCCGTAGATTAGCTGATGTGACCGAAGCTCACCTTTGTCATGCACAGGAGGAAACCAAACATGCCACATAGGCCCTAAAGTAAGTACAAAAACTAATCATAGAGCAACACCGAGTTGTGCAGCAAGAGAAGGATGCCCTCCAAACTAGGTTTGAAGAAGAGAAAATGCAGATCCAATAAGAGAAAGAGAAGCTACTCGTAGAGAAAGCGTGAGTAAAAGAAGCAGTCAGCAGAGCACTTCGCTCTGTGACAAGCTTAGAATAAAAGGAGGAATACCCTATGGAACAACAAGTAGAGCAGGTCATGGAAGATATCCAATAGCTTCAACAGAGAATTGTAGACCTCGACCTACGAACAATGCCAAGTAACTCACAAGAAATGTGAGATCAAAGAGAAGCCACTGCCCGGAGCACAGTCGAGAGGATCAGAGCATTCACTCTGGAATGAAAATAGCTAAGTGCTCACAATGCATATAATTATGAGTGACTCACTGAAGATACTGAGCTAAAGGTACTGGAGTCACATCTTCGGGAGGCAAAGCAACAAGCAACAAAAATACAAGAACATTTGAAGCTCCTGTCAGCATTTGAAAGGATGAAGCGATCCCAAGAACAACACACTGCTCAACAGCAGTTCCAAACCATTCAGAGAAAATTCATGGAAGTGACTCAAAGGTTGCAACCAGTCTAGGATGAATCTTGCCAATTGTTTGAGGAGATTGAAGGCTAAGGCACACAGTTGGAACAACTAGTCGTGTTGACGGGTGAAACAGTCCATCCCTCAACTGGAAGAGTGGAACCGGTCCGAGGTTGTCTAAATAACCCAAGCCATTTGGAATGAACCACCCTGACGAGTTTAACGGCTCCTTTGGCCGCTCTAAGGTCTCCTAAAGAAACCAAAGAGAAAAGTTAATCTGAGCTAAGATATCTAAACTAAGGAAACTAGAAACTAATAAAAACTAACTAAGACAAACTAACTAACTA